>RPOG01006461.1:0-18435 GCA_008086565.1 Thalassoma bifasciatum | reverse complement strand
GTTCAATACACCCTGGAACTCCTGGGACTCCTCCCTTCTGCACCGAGGTGTCAATATAGGTGTTCTTCAGGAGAAATCCCATGAGGCGATTGGAAATGATCTTGAAGAAGGTCTTGCACTCAACACTAAGGAGGGAAATTGTCCTGAACTGCTCGATGTTGCTTGCATTCTCCTCCTTGGGAATCCATACTCCCTCTGCGTACTTCCACTGCTGCGGCACCGTCCCTTTTTTCCAGATCACTCTGAAGATCTTCCAAAGACGCTCCAACAGGCGGGGACACTGTTTGAAGACCTTGTAAGGAACTCCACTTGGGCCTGGTGCTGATGCTGTCCGGGCAGATTTGATGACCTCCTTTACTTCCTTCAGGGTGGGTTCACTGATGTTAAACAGGGCACAGGGTTCTGGTGGGCATATAAGGGCTTCACAGTGGCCAAGATCTTGCTCTCTCATGCCGTCGCTGTAGGTGTCCCTAATGTAACGGTTGATGTCCTCCTCCGGACATGAGAGCTGACCACTGCGTTTCTCTCCCAGCAGCTTCTTTGTGAAGCCAAACGGATTTGCAATGAAGGCACTGCGCTTGCGGGCCCTTTCCTTGCCTCTCTTCCTGTGCCACTCTGCTCGTCGAAGAGTGAGTAGCCTTTCCCTTACCACATCCCTCAGTTCTGCCAAGGCTGCCTTTTCATCATCTTTTGCCTTTCTGTACTGGCTCCTGAGTAACCTCAGCTCTTGTCTGAGTTGGGAAATCTTGTTCTCTCGCCGGTTTGGAATTGGTGCTGCGGATGTATTCTTGGTGGCACGTTGTTCCTTGACGCCAAACCTGTCTGATGCAATGCTTATTATGAACGTGCTCATTGTCTTGAGCCTCTGGTCCACATCACCCTTGGCTGTTGCTTCCAGGGCTGTATCCACATCTTCATCAAACCGTTGCCACTCTGACTCCTTGTTGGCCGCGGGCCACAATACCCGACGACGCTCTGATGGTCTGCTTTGGGGTTGCGCCTGTGGTGCTTGGAGGTTCTGGGCACTGTGGGGTGCGTCCGGGCCTGGATCCTCCTCCGTCTCACCAGGTGCTGTACAAGGTACTGGCACTGTGCGTCGCGCCACAGGTTTCCTTAGGCAGCCCATCTTGGTCTGATGTATCTTTAGACCCGTCGGGTTTTTGCAGACCTTGCCACATTTGCAGACTGCACTCATAGTCGATTGTCCATTTGCAAGGTTCGTTTCCAGAAAATCCGTCCTTTTGGGGCGCTCATTCTCCCCCCCTCTCGGGCGCCCCTGGGGGTATGTCTCTTTAGGGTTCTTCGTAGCGTTGTTTGGGTGCTCCCTTGCGAGAGCTGCAGCTCGGGATGCTACCCCTCACTGCCCCGGTTGCCGTCTTTCCGGGCTGTCCACTGTCTCTCCAATCGTCACCACACTTTCGGGGTTGTCATCCAGCCTCTTCCTGGAAGTCAATGGCATTGCCATAATGGATTAGTGCTGTAATACACCTCATGGTGCAACCTGGACACATCATCAGTGATTCTCCCAGGCTCATGGGGTGTTTCGGGTCTTAATCAGACACCCTCACCCGAGCGACCCAGCCGGGGGTGATCAGTCCCCCGACTTGTGTCCAGGTAGCGCACTACGCCACGCCTCCCCCCTCCTCAACCAGAGCCAACGTGAAGCCTTTTCCGACGCTTCCAAGANCTGTAGCATGGCTTCGGGTTGCTGCCCAGCCCAGCCCGACCTGTAGCCACGGTCCCCACCAGGGTGCTGTGTTGCAGCCTCGCCTCTGCCCGCTCTACTGCATCCTGGGCACGCCACTTCCTTCCAGTTCTGACCTCCACACCTGCTGAAGACACTTTTCCGTCAGCAGAATCTCTGTAGAGCAGGACTTCTCTGGCCCGGGAAACCTTGAACTCCTCTGCCAAACTGCTGAAGGGAAGTTGCAGCTTGGTGTTGTGCCCAAACAGGGCAATGCTGCTCAGGCTCCGTGGCAGGCTCAGCCACCTGCGCAGGGACGAGCTGATCTTCCTCTCAAAACCCTCCACGATAGTCATGGGGAATTCATACATCAGCAGCGGCCAGAGGAGACGAGGCAGGATGCCATGCTGATAGATCCAGGCCTTGAACTTCCCAGGAAGTCCCGACTTGTCCACAGCTGATAGCCAGGTGTTGAGGTTATCGCTGGTAGCTTGACGAGCAGTGGTATCCTTCAGATCGCTGGTGAATAGCTTGCCCAGGCTCTTCACTGGCTTTTCTGACACAGATGAATTAAACAGAATTAAACGGTGAATTAAACAAAACCAAAATGAAAAAAATCATTTTATATCATGTGATACCAGTGAAAGCTGACTTTTTCTTTAAACTCGCCTTGACACACATATATTTATATAAAGTGCCTAAAATGATCTAAAAGTGTTTGTCTTCTGCAGTTAAGAGTTAAATGAAGTCTCCGGTAACAAGTGATGGACTCTGAAGTGTCACTTCTGCTGGACTGTGCAGCCTGGAGGGGACTGAAGGAGTCTCAGGTGCAGGTGGACATCTCTGAAAGGTAAGGACATCAATCAAGTATCTAAACACAGTTACACAATTTCAAGGCTTTTTTTTATACAAGTACACACATGGTCAGACAATTTCTTTATAAACAATACGTATTTTAATACTATAAATGTGCTGTCTATTGTGTAATTTGATTTTTATTGATAAACAATACAGCACAAAAAGTCTAACAAACAGGCCAAAATGAGGAATGAATTCAGTCCAGATCCATGAAACATACAGTCTGTTATTGTGCCAGAGCATTCCTCTATAAGTGTTCAAACATAAAAATAAACAAGCATGAGGGGTTAATCTAAAATCTTGTGCATTCATAATAAATGAAGCCTGCCCCATTGGTATAAACTTGGCAGAAGATTTGGAAAACTTTCAACACATTTATTGAGTTTCTTTTCCCCGTATTTGTCATGTCTGTAATGATGATCGACAGAAAATTTGAACTTGAGTTAAAAAAAATCCAGTTCATGTTTTTTAAGCCTCAAACTCATTGAAAGAAATATTGACTTTCTTGGTGATACATATGCAGCAAGATAGAAGTTTTATGAAGGGCAAAGGGTTGTCCCACTGAAAGAGCAATCTAAGATGAAAAGTTTGTTTCATTCTTTAGGTTTAACAGGAGAACAGACCCAACTCTGGAGCGTCAAATAGAAGAGGTTTGGGCAGAGCGAGTTTCCAAAGAGCCTTGGCTTTTCAATGGGTCCAAATTCAGACTCCACTCATTCTGCTTTGCCTCTCCTGTGAGTAACTCATCAACCTCTGTGTCTCCTTAATCTTCAACCAGCTCAGATTCACCTCAAAGTTCAGAATCAGGCTGTTCAGAGAATTAGAGGGGAGAGTTAAAAAAACGTCAGAGTCAATGACACGAAAGGAAACTTGGGTCACACTGATTCTCTGTTTGATGCTAACAAAAGAAAAAGATTCCTGAATCAGGCTGAAGTTAACCAGATCCAGGTGTTGTCTGAACAGAACGTGAAACAGACCACAGCTGAACCACAGACCGGGCCGCTCCTCACTCTGAGACTGGGCTTAACGTGCTACAAGGACTACCTGGGAACAAATTGGTCCTGTCGAGCAGCAGAGCTGCAGCGGGGGGGAGAGCTGGAGTACGAGGATCCACTGGCGTTGCTGGCACAGCCGCTGGGTGTGGGCGCAGTCTTGTGCACAAGTGATGGTCAGGTGGTGTTGATCAGGAGGAGTCAGAGAGTGGCGGAGGCAGGGGGGCTCCTGGACATCCCTGGAGGTCATCCAGAGCCAAAGGTGAGGAGCAAAGACAGTGACAGCAGTGAAACTGAGGTGCTGCTATTACATTATTATATTTCTTTGAATCCTGGCTCTCTAGGATCTTTTTTTTTGAAGAATATAAAAAGCTTTTACTCAGGTGAAGTTAAGCTTGGATGGAGAGATAAAATGTGTTGTATAAAAATGAGTTAATATGAGATGAAAGGAAGTATCAAAAGCCATCATGTCCCTTCAGTTTGTAATGTTTGAGATTAAAACATTCATCAGAGGTTTATTGCACTCAGTACACTCAGTCCATGTCCTTTAAAGAGGTTTAGGTTAGTTGCTTTTTCCATGACATGCTCCAGTATTATTTCTTTTCTATCCATCATTAAAAGATGGCTGAAGCCACTTTCTGGTTCCCCCCATGTTTTACTGTCCTTGTATGTTGTTTCATGTCATCGCTGCCCTTTCAGGTGGTGTGTGAGCGTTTGGGCTGTGTAGTGCAGGAGGAGCAGATCAGTGTGGACATGATGCAGCCGTGGGCGGTCACCTCAGAACTATTCTCGTCTGTCACTGCGGAAATCAGAGATGAGGTGAGTTTGTTGAAGTCTCATTGTTGTTATTATCTTCATGGCTGTGAGATGCTGCTTGGAGCTGAAGATTCTACAGAAATGAAAACATGGCTATTTTTATCAAGAACTATCTTTTCTCATTATTTTTAAGTAAATGAATGAATTAGAGTCACTACTTTGTGTAGCTAATATATGACTAAAAATGATCATAAGCCATTAAATACAGTTATGTTCAATTTAGTATCAAAACATGAAGAAAAGAGCAACAACACCAAGGTTAAAAATACTTTTTGGAATCACATTTATTCATTTAATATTTAACTGATGTATTCTGTGTTTACATCGTTGTTCTAAGGCCAGATTGTCACAGAGATGATCTTAGACGTGCGAAAAAGGCGAGCAGGAAAGACTGAACATATTCAAGACTCATTCTGTTTCAGTACAAAATATGAAAGAGTTTGTGATTGAAAGAACATTTGAATACCATCATTGATTTGATAAAAAGGATGCATATATTTGTTACTTTATAAAAGCTGGAGGTTGTATATTGAACTTTTCAGACAGTGTTCAAACTTGACCGGTTGTTGAGCATAAGAGAAAAGAGAGCCACAATAAAAAATCTTTCATATTTAAGTGCAAAATTATTTCTAAAACTGAAATAAGTACCAAAATTAACTCCATCTGGGTTCTTCTTTCTGTGTGTTTGCAGGTAAATGTTCCTCTGAGCTCCCTTGGCGAGCCCGTCCTGATGGGCGTCGCTCTGAATCACACCAGCGCCTGCAGGCCGAGTGCCGAATTCTACGTCAGGTACTTTTTTTTTCTTCCAATAATACTTCCAAATATGTCAGTCACTGAGTGATGAATAAAAAAACAAAACACATCATCACAAAAACACACCATTAAAAAAAAATAGATAAAAGTAGTAGGCAGCATTTTTTTTTGCCAGAACATTAACCCATCTGTGTTAGAGAGAGGCTTCTTATGTATCTCTTAGCTGTCTCTTTGACCTTGGTGCATGTTTCCAAATATGAAAACTGGGGAGGCCAACATGCCCTGTTCTACCTCAGAAACTGGATAAGTGACTGAAATGGTTTTGCCTTTGCATCCACAGTTGCTCTTTGACATCAAATGAAGTCAGAGAATTGTACTGGAAAGGAGGAGCAGAGGCCAGTGAGTCTACAGATATCGTCTTCCTCAGCATAAAGGTCAGTAATCTGGCTTGAGGCTGCATTTGTGTAGGCTTGAGTGAAAGAAAAATGACTGCAGCTCTTATCAGAAAATCAGTTCTTTTGGACAGGATTCATAAACAATTCTGCTCTAATTACATCTGGTACTCAAATATTCTAACAAGATGCATATTTTTTGTAGGATGTGTTGCAGCTAGACAGACAGAGCCCACTGTGGTCAGAGTTGTGTCCTTCAGCTAAAGGCGCGATGCTGCTTTATCAGGCCATGAAGCCCGATGAAGGAAAAGACACGAACAGAGGACCCAACTCATTGTGAAGTAAAACTGTGAAACGTACAAACCTGAGAAGACACTTCATGAGAGCTCTGGGATTTATTAATCTTTGTATGTTTTCAATCTCTGACCCATTAGGCTGCTAAAACTGTTGAAAATTGTGTTCACTCAAAACCATTTATAAACTGTACAAGAAAATATTATCACATGAAATATATTTCCTATAAAACAACCAAAGTGGTCTATTTCATGTTTTTTTACCAACATTGTGTGAAACAAAGTGATTGACTCCGCAGTAAATTGCTTGCATACAGTAGAGTTATTGTGTGTAAATTAAGAGTTACCAATACATGCTTTGTCTTATGATTGTAAGAACATAAACAATTCTGTCTTCTTGCTCTAGTTCACTTCAGCAGCAACCTTTACAACCATTGTCACAAAACTCCCTGCTGAAAACAACTATACCATTTCAATCAAAATAAAATTCACAGAATTTAAGGGCAAAAGGGATCCAACATTTCAAAAAAAAACAAAGGAAAATATAAGGTTTTTTTTGGACTACTACCGATATCTCTGCACCCATTAGGTCGTTTTTAAGTCTTTATATGTAGTCCTATATGAATAAATAGAAATGGTAAAAACAGCCAAGCCTGTGTGTTAATACTTCAGCTCTAAATCATGAGACAGTTTGTTAGTTTATATATTTTCTTGACTCCACAGCTGCCGAGCGCTTGCATACATTGGCTGCTGCCTCCATGGCTGGAAGGTCGTGTCATTCCAACCTGCTGAGACAAACATCAAATCAACGTGGACCCTTGTTCAGTATTCTGGTGATAATACTGTCTCACATTTTTACCACTGACCATAATGTCCAGTCCACTGGATCCAGTGTGAAGGTGGGGGGCAGGAAGGGTAGGGTCTTTTCTTGTGAATTCGGGGCTTCTTCTTCTCCTGTTTGGGTATGGGGGGCAGCAGTCTACGAGCCTCACATTTATACTCCTGCAGCAGCGTCTGTGCTTGTTCCTGAGGCAGCTCAACGTACAACAGCTCCTCCAGCAGCTCGCTGTGATGCTCTGGGAGACTGCAGCTGGCTGGAGAAAAGAAGAAACACTTGCATGTGACAATCCTATACAATCTTTCTCACTTTTTCATCAAAAACTGGCACCGAGATCACCTCTGTTTATTTACTAAGATATGAATCATACCTTGCAGCTTGAGAAGGGAAGTCTCAGGAATCTGCTCTTCATCCCTCCTCTGGTGTTTGAACAATCGTCTTTTCCACTCCTCTGCTGAAGGAAAGACAACCACCACTCTCCGCCTGAATCCAGAGAACAGCTGCAGCTTGTAACGCCGCGCAGAGAAGAGGATGTTGCACTGGAAACAGGGCAATGACAAAAAGGAACGGTGAATGTGCTGAGGAGATGAAACATGTATATTCCAAGTCAACGTTTCAATTATTGGTTATTTTTTACTTTACAGTTGTTTCACTGAGGGTGTAAAAGACATTTTAATCCTCCTGTAGCAGTGTTTGAGTCAGTAACTGGTAAAAACCTTAACCCTGATCAAGCTTTATAAAAGTGACAATCCAGTTCTCACTCACTTGTACACCCCTCTCAAAGTTTATGTGAAACAACAACTTCAACACATTGAGAAAGAAAGTATGTGTGCATCTCCCACCTGTCTTCTAGAATTGATCACATCTAACTTCTGTCTGTGACTTCTCAATCTAACTCTTTTTTTTTCAACCATTATTTCAAACTTACAGAATATTTTTGAAGTTGTAAAATTGAGACACATTAAATATAAATACCTACCTGGTCAAGGATGTAGTTGCCAGGAGTCTGCGCAGCTACCTTGATCAATTCAGTCAGACACTGAGAGGCCTGCTGCAGCCTGGTGTCGCTATGACCACCACTCTACAGACACACAAACAAAAGCAAACACAATGAAACACTTTTGGATTAGTTGGTCAAAAAAGAAACTAATTTGAATGCAGGGAGAAAACATGAGAGTGAAGTTTGACTGACAATCATACATGCTAGAAGCTCCTCTGTGCCCAGCAGCCTGTACTGTTTCCCTGGATGCTGCTTCATGTGAGTCTGAGCCCAGTGAGTCTTCCCTGAACCAGGAAGACCAACAAGTAGCAAGACCTGGGGAAAGAAAGTCAAATGTGATCGAGAATTCAAGAGTGAGGTCAATAGGATTATGACATAAATATGATTAAAGATATACAATGTATCCATGGTCCCATAAGAATGGCTCTAAACGACTTTGCTGATCCCCTAACCAGCTGAGATCCAAGTGTCTGTCTCTCACCTCACACTGTCCACTGACATCAGGACTCAGTGAGGTGCGTACCCTCTGCCCACAAGAAAGAGATGCCAGCGGTGAAAACCCCAATGGGCCTGGGTACCAGGGAGGGGTTGTGTGGTCCAGGTGGAATCTGAATGAACAGCTCTTACAGAGGACGTGAGGGAACAGGGCACCACCCTGCAGCTCGAAGGAGCTCAGGTTAAAGGCCACACCCATAAAACGTCCATTCTTATGGAAGGAGAGCTCAACAGCGTCTGTAGAGAAGGACTGGGGCATCCAGACAGTTGAAATTAGAAAATGTTTTATACCAAAAAAGGCAACAAGTGGCAAAAAAAATCCAAGAGTAGAGACGAAAGGTTTCTTACAACATAACAGCCGATGATATCTCCCTCCGAGAAGGGTTCTCCAAAGTCTTCCTTCTTCCCACCTGAGACTTTTTTACCACGACTGTCATATGCAAAGGAGACTTTGTCTTCACCTGGTACAGGAGGAAAAGAAAACCAGGCAGAAACCATTAGAGTTTAACTTACACTTAAAAAAAAAACAAAAATCACCCTGTAGGGGATTAATTTGATATTTACCCAGCAGTAGAGAGCTGTTGGCTATTGACCAACCAACTCTCAGGCCATAGGAGTCTGTGTCTGCACCGTCCACCAGCTGTGGAGTCAACAACCTCCTTTCAAGCCTCACCTCATAACCCACCCTGCCCTGCCACACCCCGTGGGTGAGCCTGCAGCCTGACCACAACAACGGGAATCGTTCCCAGAATCGTGGCTGACCGCTTTCACCATCAGGGTTTGCCTCTAAGTGGAGGTGACAGTCATCTGTGCAAAAAATAGGAAGAGTCGAGTTAAATAGTTTCTCTGAAATGCTCTTGATACATACTCATAAAATTTGTGTTTTGTTCCTTATTTTTCATCAAAATTATAAAAGAATCTTGAGACCTACGTGGGTTTAGTCTGACTTTGTCATCATCTGCCTCCTTTGCCTGCTCTCTGCCCGTTGGAGGCTGTGGTGACTTGGCTCTGGTTGACAGGAGAAGGAGACATGTTACTTTAACACCTGCTTAAAAGAAGGACAGATGTGGAAAAAAATCTATTCAAAGGAAAACAAAGGTGTGGTATTGCAACCCCATATGGCATAAACAGTAAACATGTATCTAAAAAAAAACTCATTTTGCATTTGAGGTAAAGAGGTTTTGAGGTTTCTGTCAGTGTAGTTACAGTCAAGACCAGTCTTTTGGTTTATGGTCTTGGCTTGGCCTTGTCCCGATCTCAGTCTTGACTTTGTTTCGACTCTCAGGAGTCTTGGTCTTGGTGCATTTGGGCCTTGGGCAAGTCTTGGTCTCAGATAGTAAGTCGAGCTTAATATTTAGAAATCTGAGCTAAATATTTAGAAACTTTAGCCAAGATTCAGAAATCTTGGCAAAAGTTTTAGAAATCTTAGATAAATATTTAGAAATCTGAGTTTTATATTTAGAAATTTTTGCTCAAGATTTAGAAATCTTAGATAATTTTTTTGTCTCAGCTAAACATTTAGAAATCTTAAAATAAATATTTAATCTCAGCTAAATGTTTAGAAATGGAGCTAAATATTTGGAATAAGGACATTTGTGTATGAAATGTATATATAACATCTAACATTTAACATTTGGATAAAACATTCAACATTTATATATAATATTTGACAAATATATTTCACAAATATCTCTCTATATCTGTATAAAAGGTGATGTTTTAGGGCTAAATGTGGGAAATGTTGTTATTTGTAGAGGGAACAACTTTACAAACAGGACCCCAAAGATAGTTGAGCAAAGAGGCATTTTTACCTCCAGGTGTGTTTACCTTTTGTATCTGATCTCCTCCTTGAACTCGTAGAAAGCTCTTCCTCTGCCTCGGTCCTGGGATGATGATGATGATGATTGACCTCCCTGCTCTTCCTCCTCCTCCTCTGGATGATCTCCTCCTGTCTGGCTCCCTGAAACAATCTCGGAGCTGTCCTGTGGTGTTTTCAGACCAGAGTCTGTCTCAGTCTGTGTGGCAGAGTCTGAGTAAACTTTGACACTTTTAGGTTCAATAACTTCAGTTTCTGTCCTCGGTGGAGAAGCTGAAGTGTGGACATGAACTTTCTCTGTTGTGGTTAAATGTGTTTCTGAGGTTTCATGTTGTAGTGATGGCTCTTCCTCGTCTTTACTTTTCTGTTCTGCTGCTAAAACTGACCACAACCTTTCTACCAGCTCAGCTTTCAGACCTTTACTGTCCAAGTCAAGTTTCTTCAGTCTGGATCGCAGCTCCGCCACCTTCAGCTTCTTAATGTCCGTCAGATTCATCCTTTCACAGACTTTACTCCAATCTTCACCTTTTCACTTCAGTTTCAGACTCCAGCCCGGGTTCAACTTAATGCAAAAAGCAACGACTGAGCTCAAAACATCGATTCAATGCTGTGGCCTAATTTGTGATTGGCTGTTTTCTCCTTCCTCCCTTTAAATGTCGGTACATGTAGTCTCTACTGCCGCCTCACGGTTAAAACCACGAATCGTATCTATTATACAGCACGTGCCCGAAATGTTATTCACATTTTCACGCTTGACCTTTGGATGTTGAAAATATAAGAGTAATAGATTAATGAGATTAGAATATAAAAAAGTAAAGAAATAAATATCTAATCAAAAAATATAAGATACAAAGATTCATTACAGAATAAAAGGTTAAGACTTAAAATAATTACAAAATAAAAATAAAATGCATATATATGTTGGAGATTTAAAAGGTTTGAAATATTAAAAAAATCTTTTAAAAAATTGTAAGAAAAATAAATTAATCAGAATAAAAAACTTGAGAATTAAAAATATCTTTTAAAAAATAGATCAATAGACTAAAAGAAACCCTAAGAATTAAATATCAAAATATGAAAAATACTAAGAGTAGATTAATTAAAATATAAATAAGTTAAACATTAAAATATAAAAATACAAAATAATATTTTTAAGGAAACAGATAAATTAGGATATGAACATTTAAAAATTTAAATGTATCAAATATGAAAAGATTACAAGAAGAGTGCATAAAGTAGAATGTAAAAAGTTGAGAATCGAAATATAAAAATATAAAATCATACATAAGAAAAAACACTTTGATGTTGTCCAAAAGAGATTTATTTAATGTACATCTTTATTCATGTTAGAATAAAAAATGTCACTTTCTTTTTGTCAGCATTACTAGCTGCATGTATAGAGAGGCAATATTATGTATGTGTAAATGGAAACACCAGTCCATCATGTTTGAAAGATTTTTATCTCTACAAATGAGACAAACAAAAGCCACATAAATTTCAACACACAAAGGAAAAACAGGTTGAAATGTAACCATGGTAAGTTGCAGTAAAAAAAAATATAGAAAAACATTGCAAATTTACTGTTATCTTCTCCCAAAATTATTGTCACATCTCTCAGTTCTTCAGATATTGCGCTCCACTGTCTGTGTTTCATTACTACCACTTTGCTCAATGGACAAAAGGGGGGGGGGGGACACCTTTTTTCTTCCTCACTGACCTTTCTTGGCTCAGCACAAGTATCTGTGATCCTTAAAGGTTCATCTCTCACTTCTCAAACTATCGAGTCTAAAATTGGAGAGAATTTCTCTGCTTCATACTTGCCCCATCATGGCCGTGTCCACACAAACAGAATCATAACAACTACCGTCATCAGAGGAGAGAGGATGGACAGTGATTTTTCCGTTACACAACAGAATATTAAGTCATGCTCACACAGTGAGCCTCTTTCACAAACATGGTGGCTCAGTCACACTCTCACCACATGCTTCACAGTTAAAGCTTCAGTGCTACATCTGAATATGACACTCAGAGGAGTCAACAGACACGTATTCTCCCTGAAGAAGACAGAACAATCAGCAGAAATGTAAACAAACATGCACATTTGATAAATCTCGACCCCTCCTGAAAGAATCTGAATTTTTAGATCCCTGAATACACGTGCTGCAGTTATTCTGCTAAGTGTTCCCTTGTCTCTGCAAAATCCCTTTTGTCCCCTGACAGACCAGAGATAAGTCCCTGCTTTCTGAAAGTTTTAGCTCTTAGTTATTACGTAACTAATATTTTGTAATCGGTTTTGCCATTAGAAAAAACTCTTTTAATTGAAATAGGTTACACTGAAACAAGCAAGAACATGAGTCATGATGCATTTACAAAATGTCAGCGAACTGGAATGAAAGGTAAAGGATCTGCACATAAAAGCTGTTATTGTGCAGGTTATTTTGTGATCCTTGGTCCTAAAGAGAACTGAATCTATTATTTGTGCTTGGTTTAATATGATATAACTGCCAGCAGGAGAACATTTGCAGCAATTTTCCTATCTCAGCCATGCATGCTTGCTTTTTAATGAAATTAGGGCAACACTACTTATTTCACGTACATCGAGATATAAAATCTGACTTACAGCTTGAGTAAAAAAAACTTTTCTTCATTATGAGATGAAGCGGACAAAGGGTCTTTAGAAAACAGGATTTGGAAAAAAAACCTATGAGTTTTTTTTCATTTTAAAAACATTTTTTCCATCATTTAGAAAAATAAAATAACTTGGGAGTCAAAATTATTGCGTTCAGGTGCCGAAATACAGTAAATACACAAATCCGTCCCTCTTATATTATATAATGGAAGAAATCTAGGCCCTGCTGAATCATTATATAACACTGGTGGAAGGCCTATGTGTACCAGTATTTGAGATTCCAGAGTCATAACAAAAACTTGTATCAGGTGATACTTCTAATCAGGGTAAACATGAGAGGGATATTTTCTCTTATTTGGCAAAAATATGTTTGTTGCTTACAGAACAACAAACTACAAATGGTAAAACTGTTTCATAACTGGTCAAGCCTTGTTATGAGGACAGTGAGTTCTATCAAAATAAAACATAACAATACACTAATGATAACATTTAGAACTGTAGAGATGAGTGTGATGTGCATGATTTTATATTATTTCCACATACACACTTGTTAGACAAGAAGGGTGGGTGTTACAGCGGGATGTGGAGGTGATGGTGAGCGGCTGTCAGACGGACTGTGTCCCAGCAGCATCTCCTTCTCTCTGGGTCGACACGGTCCGCTCATGTGCTGGCTGTGAGAGTGGTAGAGCCTCAGGAAAGCCAGGATGGACTGAGTCAACCACAGCGCAGTCACACACCACAGAGACACCTGAGCAGAGGGGACAGGGGTTTGTTTACATGTACATGAAAACCTCAAATAAGCTGAAGAGCAATGACAAAAATGCAGCCATGATGACAATAACAGACAAATATGATCAATCTACTTTTAAAATGTTTCTTATATATCATGTACAATAAATGCACTTTTTTTCTATGCTTTGTATAAACACAAACAGCCGTCGTCTTTTATCTGTAACTACTACTTCACTTTAAAACAAAACAAAACGTGTTTTGACTTGTACACAATGGGCACGACACATCTGTTGTCAAGGCATCTTACCTGGGCCAGATTAAGCTCTGTGTAGAAAGAGGAGGTGTTTACATCCAGGTACAGTGGAATAGACTCAGACTCTGCACAGCTGAACACAAACATGAAGATGATGAGAAACCACACTTACAGAATAGCATAAGTACTGGATCATAATGAGGAGATTATTCACACTCGAGGATGTGTTGAAAAATATTCATTTCAATTTTGACCCACAATGTAGAAAAGCATCATCATATGACACTCGAGTAAATTATAAATATTAAGAATATTTTTCCATAAAAAAGTTATCTCAGACATTGTACCTGTAAGGCCGTGTGTTGTCATCAGTCACAGTGTCGCACCAGGAAGCCAGTCCCAGAGACAAGATAACACTGGCCCCTCCAGACAGGAAGAGCACACACACACTCAGCAGAACGGTCAGGAAGGATGAAAACAGGGTGCTGTGCAGAAACAGAAAACATGCATTAGACTCCCACAAAGCTGTATTGACTGGTATGTTCATCAAGCACAGTGAACTATTTTAATAGCACCCATCAAAGCTAAGACTAAGGAAATAGCAGCCCAAAAGCAGTACAACAGATAAGAAATACTCTGCAACTAGTTAGAGTTATGCATTTAAAATCTTGAATGAAAGTATTCAATTTATTATAGCTAACATGTTCAACAATTGAAAAAATAGTGCAAACTCATAGTAAAATTTCCTCATCTTCAAGGTAACCAAAAGAGAGTATATTGAAGCTATAGCTGAGATGAAACCTACCCTTCTTGTCTTACAAAAAGCATAGAAAACACAGAAGTAAGTGCATAACAACAAGAACACTGTTGCATTACTATTCGTGTTGATAGTTTGTGGCAGCAAGTTCATCATAACATTATCATTTTGATTTACATTTTCAGTGGTGTATTTCAAAACCCACTGATTCTTATACAGTTTTTTTAAGCCTCACCAGTTTATTGCATGTTTTTATTTCTTGGGAAGAAGAATTCTACAGATTTATTCTCCCCACTGACAGACAGTGAGATTTGATGTTTGTTCAAGTGTTTTGTATATGGAAAATCAATGTTCCCCTCAGACTGTATTGACTATTGTCTCAGTAGAAAGAATAAAAGGTGTCAAAGGTTTTCTATGCAGAATTACGAATTCGAGAACAATTCATAGTGTCATATGCATCATAACTGTTCAGGGAGTAGCTTTATGAGCAATAAAGCTTTTCACACATGGGTGTTACACATAACTCTCAAGTAAAGTGTTAAAACACAAAAATAGCAACTTGCAATTAAAAATACTTCACAAAAGATAGCTGTCCCTTGATTTTATGTCACTTGTGTTAATATTTGTATTATTTTGAAAAAATGCTGCATCCCTGCAAAATTCTCCTTGAGCAAGAGGTCATTGGGGGTCTGCCTATTTCTAAGAACATGAAAACTCAAGGCAACACCAGTCTTTTGAAAAGAAAAAAAAACCCAAGTAATTATATTTTTAAATTATTTGAGAAAATAATCTCAGAATTCTGTCTTTTTTCTTGGAAAAAATAAACTATGAAAGAAAAATTCCTTGGATCATTTTTCAGTGGCCCCAATCCTTTCTTCCAAATTAGTAGAAAAAAAGGCCTAAAAAAGAGCGTGTGTATCAAGCATCACATGGAGTAAACATTTAAGTAATTTAACTCAAAGTATCAGAACAAATATTGATTCCCTCTCTAATATTGCTGCAGTACCAGACCTGACTTGAGAACTGGGTCAATGGAGATGCGCCAGTGAACTCACTCGTCATGTCGTCCGTGCAGATAGAAGAGACATCTCCAGCCCTGCGCTGCACCGTACAGCACCGTGAAAATACCGACGAAAGTGGCGAACTGGCAGGCTGCAGGTGGTCCCCACTGCTGTACCACCAGGTGTGACTGCCCCGTCATCTCTGCCCGGTTCTCCGTCCTCCAGTAGCCGGTGGAGAAGAGCGCACACCGGCCTTTGAACGCGGAGCCGTTGAGCGCCATGGGGACGACCACCAGCAAACCCGCCACGATCGACAGGGCGTGAGCCGTGCAGTGGGCCAGCAACAGCCGCCGATTCAGCTCCATGGTAGAAGTCAAGTGAAGTCCGAAAAGTGACTGTATCCACCTCGCTGTGAAGATAAACAATCACAAAAATATCTCAGCACATCTTCAGCGTGTTTCCTCCTGCAGCGGTTTAGTCAGTTAGTTCGTGGGTATTTAAAGATATCGGGGCGGGGACGCGGCAGTTAGAGCTCAGCATTCCAGCCGTTACACAACAGAGAGGAGCGACAGCGCTGACGTCTCACTCCGACACTTTTTCAGGGACCACACTCAAACTATAGTTTATCTGCCAGATCTTCTCTGAATGTTCATATGTGATCTAAATCAGTGCTTCTCAACCTTGGGGTCGCCTGGAATCCAAGTGGGGTCTCCTGAAATGTCTAGTACATGATAAAAAATAACCGGTAAATATCTTTTCTTCAGTAATTATTATTCTTGTTAAAATTGAAACACAACACGTTTTTGCAGATCCAAGCAATATGTTTATTATTTCCCTGGATTCAGCATTTGTAGTATGTTATTATTACATTTTAAATATTTTTAATATATTAGCATCAAGTATTTTGGTTTCTTTTAGTACTTTAGTACCCAAGCAATTTGTTTTCTATTTTTATTTCCCTAAATTTTCATTATTTCTTGCCTTTAATTGTCCCTTGGGGATAAAGATCCTAATTAGGGAGAACAAAATTGTCACTTTGTTCACTAACCCTTGCTACTCTATATTTGTAACACTGTTAAAAAAATTAAAAATAAAATAAGATAATTCAAAAAATGTCTCTGGGTCCCTATACATTTTGTGATGTGAAAATGGGGTCACAGCCCAAAAAAGTTGAGAACCACTGTCTAAATGACGGTGAAGGACATTAGAGCATTTACAGCAAATCATGGTCCGAATGACAGCCTAATTTTACACAGATATTACAACTAAATGACATGCAATAACTGTCTCCAGAGAGGCTGTCAGGAAGGGTGCTGCTATTTCGCAAAAAACATTCCTTAGGAAAATATAATCTAAAACTATTACCTATCATTCTCTAAGCACGACTCTATTCGACATGTCTACACATAAAAAGGCGAAAGTTGCTACGTGCCACTCCCTTTTATGATTAACTGGAAGGTCGACTCATTATTGTTCAAAGTGATTCATTTTACTGAATAAACGATCATTGATAGAAAGCGGTAGAAATTCCTCCAGCGATGACGCAGCCGCAGCGGCGTGACGTCTGTTCTTGCCTCTTGCCAACTGGCCTCATTCTAATCAGCGCATGCGCAAAGGAATTTAATCATTCTACAGATGGAATGATTGTTTGGTCCTGTGCATCACCCATCAACATATAGGCGTATTAACGTTTTAACTTCACTAGCCCAAAGCAAATATTTGCAGTGTGCTTACAGGCATTTAATGCATCGACGAACAATTAAATCAGCCATGAGGAATTTTTGGTTTGCAACGGTTCAGGTACAGAGAGGCGACCCGGAGAGGGTCAGAAGTTCGAGTCCAGCACTGGGTAAACAATATATTCCCACGTTAAGGTAAATGGTGCCACCACTTGTGTGGGTAGCCGTACAGGCTGCTACAGGTCTGCAAAATACAAGAGAAAGTACATGTGTCACAATGTTTTTCATACTACGATGGCAACATGAGGAGTGAGAGATAAAAAAAAAAAAAAAACTACTGCAGACTGTGCACATCAGCTCCAACTTCCCACCTGACTGTCAGAATAATCCAACAGGATAACTGTCATTTCTACAAAGAGAATCAGTAGCAGTAGTAAGTAATTCGTATATAACTTTATTATTTCACAAGTCAAAAACATGGAACAAGTGCCATCTAGCAATTCCATGCCCCAGTGCTGGATTCGGAGTCACGCAACATGCCACCTGGTCATATTTATAGGTGTCGAACCCCTTTTTGATTCACGGTGCTGAAATGATCAGCGACACGACGAAGTAAAATGCCGAAACCCGGGATCGAACCAGGGACCTTTAGATCTTCAGTCTAACGCTCTCCCAACTGAGCTATTTCGGCGATGAAAAGTGACAAAAATGTATAATTGTTTTGAACCTGTAATTAAATGTATAAGTAATTGTTCGATAACTTACTGATATGACATGAAGCGTGCCTACGGTTCGGCCAATCGTTATTTGAACTTTGCTTCCTAATGGATCGGGATTGGTAGATCTTACGTGATATAAATGTACGACATGACGTAATCTCCACGCCTACATTCGACGCAGTGGCTGTTGGGAAGAAAGGTCAAGAATCGATGGCTGCGGAGTGCACAGATTTACTGCCGTAAGGAACAAAACCACTTCCATTCAAACGCAAATACGCACATTAATTTTTAAAAAGCTCTTTTTAACCAAAGTTGGACTCTGTAGTTGTAACTATAATTTTACCCTTTGCCGTTTTCTAAGACTCCACCGACAGTCTGGCTAGTTGCCGTTAGCTCGTAGCTGCTTTGTTTTTGTTTTCGCTTCAGTCGGTTTTCATACATTTAAGTCGTGATCGAAGTTCCCCGGCCGAGGCAGGGGTCTGGACAGCCTGAGGTATGTTTTTCTGTCCGCTGAGAGAAGATGGATGAAAGGTCCAGCAGCAGCCACCACAGGCTCTTAATCGCCCTGCTCATGGTGTTGCTCTTTGGCGTCATTACAATCCAATATGTTTGCCCGAGCAAGTCTGAGTGCCAGCTGCTCCATCAGCTGGTGTCCTGGTTTAAGGACGGGAGCGCAACTGGTACCCGGAGCAGTGGCAGCGAGATCCGAGCAGGGCTCCAAAAGGATC
>RPOG01006460.1:9434-23803 GCA_008086565.1 Thalassoma bifasciatum | reverse complement strand
TTGTTGACTCCTCTCCAAATGGAACAATGTTTATGGTTGTGGACAAAAAGTTCACTTTTGCTCTCATCACTCCAAATGACTTTGTTCCAGAAGTTTTGAGGCTTGTCTCTGTGCTGTTTGGCGTATTGGAAGCAGGAAACTTTGTGGCATTTGTGTAGAAATGTCTTTCTTCAGCCCATTTTTCCTCAAGTGCCTCCTTATTGTGCATCTTGAAACCCTTTGACTCTCCAGGTTGTTTCGTCATTTTCTTGCCATTTTTGTTGACTTTGGCCCATTTTTGATGCTTTTCACTTCTTTTTGCCACTTGTGGATCATTTGTTGTTACCGTCTGACTATTTTCCAACTTTTATCTTGTTTTTTGTTGACTTTAGCCTTTTTTTAACCACATTCCACTGTTTTTTGTCATTTTTTTCACCATTTTATCTACTTTCTGAAATTTTCCCACGTTTTCCCCAAACTTCCTTGCCATTTTCTGTTGCTTTTTGGCCATTTTGGTCACTGCCACCTATTTTTTGCCACTTTTGACCCATTTGTGCTACAGTCTGAGTGTTTTCCAGGTTTTGGCCCAATTTTCTTGCTAATTTTGTTGCTTTCTGGCAATTTTTGCCAACTTAAACTAAGTTTTATTCCTACTCTTTGCTGTTTTTGACTCATTTCTCCACTTGTATAGTTTCTTTTGTAAAGGTAGTTTTTAACAGTTTGTCTCTTTGGTTGAGTAACACATCTTGAAACATCCAGACCACATTCTTTCAGAGAGTCCTGTATTTCAGCTGAAGTTATTTGTGGGTTTTTCTTTGCATCCAGAACAATTTTCCTGTCAGTTGTAGCTGAAATGTTTGTTGGTCTACCTGACCGTGGTTTGGTTTCAACAGAATCCCTCATTTTCCACTTCTTCATTAGAGTTTGAACTCTGCTTATTGGCATCCTCAGTTCCTTGGATATCTTTTTATATCCCTTTATAAAAAACAAACAAACAATGATATCACGTAAAGTCGTGTAAAAGCTGAAAGAATGAGGCAGTTTCCACTGACATGTTTCTTCAGAATTGTGTGGGACATTTCCAGTTCCAACATTTTGCCCCAGAAGCCACAAAAAGTCACTAAATGATGCTTTTGCCTAATTTGCACAGTAAACCATTGATGTGTAATTGTCATTGATGCTGTAGGAGAGAAGAAAAACATCGTGGGAGAGACAGAAATCTTGTAAACTTTATCTTTAACTTTAACTTTTTCTGTGTGTGTGTGTAAATATCAGCCCTTCTCCTTTATCCATGATATTATGGTACTGTAAAAGAATCTGAATATAACATTTAATCACAGGAAATAATTGATGCAAGCTGTTCTCATTACCGTAACTCTTCAACTATTGGGGCAAGAGAAAAAAAGTCTGGAAGAGGAAAAAATGAGCTTTCCAGGCTTTATTTCTGACTCTTTAACGATCAAACTATCAAAAATGTTGCTGTTTGCATTGACCCTTTAAAAACCAGGCTGGGAATCCAACATTTTTCACCAGTTATTTATTTGTTATGGTGGAATCAAAACATGCATCCATTCTTTTAGACTTCACCGAGTATCAGAGTTCGATTTCTGGTGTCAGGACGTCTCTGCTGTGTTTTGAAGGGACTGGAAACTTTACATCAGAGTGAAAATCTCAAAGATGATGGAAGTATGAGGAGGCCTGTCACATCTCCAGCTCTGTATTAGCCGCTCTGCTCTATCAGCTCATCTCTTCTGGGTCAGATGAGCCTCATTCTGGTTTAATTGTCCATATGATTAGTTGGAAGCTTACTCCTCTGGTTTCCTACGGCGCAGACATGGAAGTGGCAGCACGGAGCCTCATGTGGAGCCGCGCTCATTCACAAACCTCCCGTCTCATAGAGTTTCATTGTTCTGAGTCCAGCGTGTCCGCGTCTGCACAAGTGGCATTGACAGCTGCGACAAGACAAGACAACATTTGGGCCCGTGCATGTTCTGCTGCACGAGTGTGTGCATTCATGGTGCAGGTGCAGCAAAAACTCTTCATATAATATAATATATCCTCTCTTATTGGCCTCTATCTCTGATGTCAGGGCTCTTCTTTCACCTCGAGTGCTTCTCTCTTTCTCTCTCTCTGCTGTGTTTAGCTGCTTCGTGAGCTTTTCTGCAGCTGGTTCAACCGTTGAGAAGCATTTGCTGCTTTACAGCTGCTGGACAGAGCGCCAAAAAGGTCGCTGTTACTTCCTGCAGTTGTCAGTAAGATGGTTAGAGCCGCAGAGTTGAGGGAGAAATGAGGCATCAATCTGAAACCAAGGAGATATAGGTCCAGTATTTTTTATATCAACACTGATATGAAGAAGTGTGTCCAAATACCACATCTCTTCAGGGGGGGTGTGATACAATATATGAAAACTATGTGATGGAAAGAATCACTTTCTCCCTGAGGATGGAGTCTAAAATGTATATTTTCCCAAAATGCCTAATTTTTGTCATTTGACATGTGTAAAAATTGCATAAAACATTGATTCCCAACCTGTGGGTCGTGGCCCCCTAGTGGGTCGTGATGGTATTGCAAGTGGGCCGCCAAATGATTTCCAATAAAGTATAAGTTTATTAGAGTGTAATTATAAGGAGATACAAATATACAGAATAACATTTAAAATGTCAAACTTAGTGAAGTTTTAAAGGGAATTAAAACAGTTCAGATATTCATATATGAAAAAAAAGTCCTTTAGGAAGGTATATTATGGCCCATTAGGTAACATGGCCCTAAAAATAACAAAAACCTGAAAAGTAAAAAAATTAAAAAAAAAAAAAAAAAGCTGTAAAACCCAAATTTTTAAAAACTTGTTGGAAATGTAACAAAAGTGCTGATCCCCAAATGTAATAAAAAGAATGCAGTAAAACCAAAGATGTAATAACTGACCCAAAATGGAATTAGTTTTTTATATTTTGGGCAAAAACGTTTTTGGCTTAGCATCTGTTATATTATTGACCAGTTATCACATTTTGGGTTTATTATATTTTTTCATTTTGTATTGGGCTGTTGTTACATTTTGGGTTATTGTTATAAATGGGGTTCTAAAAAGGCGTTATACAGTCGCTGTACTTATTGGGTTGGAGGTGGGCCTCAAACATTTTTGAGAAGAAAAGCAAAACATGGATCACACTGTGGATGTGTCGAAATAATGTAACTCACAAAACTTTGTCATATAATGATATGTAATAAAGAAAATGTTACAATAAAAAGAGACATGCAGCTTGTCAGAAATATTCTAAAACCACTAAAACTAATGTTTCTGTTCTTGAATTGAGGAAAAACTATTTTTTGGGTGTTTTAGATTTGAGTTTGTGTTTTAGCCTTCAGCCAGTGTTTTAGGTTTTAGTCCGTGCTTTTGTCCTTTAGTGTGTTTTTAAGGGTTTTATCTTGTGTTTTAGCCTTTGGCTTGTGTTTTAGCATTAAGTCTGTGCTTTAGCCTTCCACATGTGTATAGGCTTTTAGTAATAATAATAATACATTTTATTTAAGGGCGCCTTTCATGGCACTCAAGGTCGCCTTGCAAGAATAAAAGTGCATTAAAAGAGGACTAAAACAGATATAAACAAGCAATACAATGTAGTGCAGTATATAACAATAAATTAAAATACAAAACAGTGCAATGATGGTGAAAGGTTTAGCTCGTTTTTTTTTTTTTCTTTTTTAGTTTTGTGTACTTGTTTTACCATTTAGCCTGTGATTTAGCTTTTTGTCAGAGTTTTAGTCTTTAACCTGTTTCAGTTTTTAACTTTTGTTTTAGTTTTTAGTCCTAATTTTAGCATTTAGCCTGTGTTTTTAACTCTTTGTCTGTGTTTTCGCCTTTAGCCCGTGCTCCATCACCCTCCTGTTTACTGTTTAGCTTTCTTCCGCCCAGGCCAAGTCCGACTAGATTGGGAAATTGAGAATTTGAATTTAGAAATTACCTATTTTAGCGCTGATAATCTCATTTTAATTTCTGGATTATGAGCAGTTATTTATCTGGAAATTAAACTTTTTCCAGATCACTGAGAAAGTCCTCACAGTCCCTTTAACCTTTACAGAAATCCAAAAATGTTAAGGAAATCAACGATACACTGATAATTTTAAGTATTGCTCTCATCCCATACTGATACCAACGTTTTTATCGATATATCGATATTTCAGGTCGATCTAACCTCCTTGAGTATGAGGATTAACGTGAACGTGGAGAAACTGGGTCATGAAACATCATGTCAGTGTTTTTTATCCGTTTCTTGCAGCATGAATGTGTTTGCATGTGTGTTTTTGCTGCTCTGAGTGTGTGAACGTGTGTGTGTGTGTGTGTGAGCATGTGCATCGTTTAGCGGCGACTCTCCTCAAACCGGGCAGCCAGCTGTCCCACTGATTACCCAGCATCCTCCAGGTGTCAGATCTGCCATCTGCAGATGAGTGGCAGGGCGTGTGGAGCGGAGGAATAGAGGGGGGGTGGGTTAAAAAAAAAAACAAAAAAAAAGAAAAAGAAAAAGGAGAGGAAACAGAATAACTGGTTCTGCAGACATCTGGAACGTGTTCAGACGGGTCATCGAAGCCACAGAGTGTGAACGGCGCTCAGGGGATTCCTGCTCACAGCTCTTCAGATTAAAAACGGAATCTTTTTTTATCTCTTCTATCGCTTCTCAGAAGATTGCAGAAATCTTCTCTTGGAGTGTGGGGTTTCTTTTTTTTGCAGACTTTTTGTTATTATTATTATCATGAGGACTTCCAAGAGTGCAAGCCTTTGAGTTCTGGTCCGAATTGGCCTTAATTGTGCCCTGAGAGGAAAAATGCATCCGAGGGAGAATCATTTGCTTGATTAAGGACATGAATAAAAGATCACACATGCTCAGTGTTTGCTTTTTTCTTCATTGTTCTCAATTAGCCTCAAATGGTGGAATCAAAGGCCTGTTTGTTTTGCCCTTTGTACGGCTTATATGTTGCGTTAAAGCGCTGTCAGGATGCATATGTTGACGCGTGTTTATGTGTGTGAGCGCAGCCTCTATTATCTTTAACTCTCCACCAATCAGAGCAGCTGTTTCTTTAATTAGCAGCGTCACACTCTTGATTAAAATCAGCTCCTCCCCCTCTCTCTCTCTCTCTCTCTTATTCTTGATCTCGGTTTCTTCAAAGCTCAATAAGCAGTTTGTCCACTTTGATCTTATTATTTGTTTTCTGTGACCTCTTGTTTGGCTCGTAGATATGTGTGTGTGAGTGTGTGTGTGTTTTTTTTTGTGTGTGAGTGTGTGTGTGTAATAAAGCTGACCCCACTGTAACCCGCCCGTCTGATGCGAGCGTTGTTCTTTCCCTCCTCATTCAGATCAATTTCTCAAAGCAAATATCAGGCATCGCAAATCACGTTAGAGGCCAATTGGTGAATTTTCCGACTTCAAAGCTTCGTTCAAGAATCACGCTGTTTGTTGTTTTGTTGTTTGTTTGCTGGTCTCACAGAGCAGCTCTATTTCACCCCGAGTGTCCACTAAACATCTACTCCAAAAAAACTTTCCAATTCACATTTTTATACTTTATTAAGCTCAGTTTGTTGGTGACGTGGAGAATCACTGACGTTCCTCTGAAGGTCATAAACATTTTTAACTTCAGCTTATTACTTTCTTTCTGAATATTCCTTGACATATTGAACCTATAAGACAAACAAAGTCTCACATCTTTAATATTTCTGAGACTGTGGAGTTTTTTCAGAGGCACGACGTTGTTTTCTTTTTCTCTTATTCATGTTTTTGTAGAATTTTGTATTTTGTATGTGTTTATCTTTAAACTAAAGACATGTTTTTCTTCATCTTCTGTTCCAAAATTTTATTCTTCGCGAACACTAACAGAAGTTTTCAGGAGTAGAAGTTTTCTGAAACCATTTAGCTTCTGTCAAAACACATTATTTTTTTCTAATTTGAGTGAATATAATCTTACGTTAACTCACTGTTTTCTCTCTCTGTTTTTTTTTTTTTTTCAGGTGACGTTCATGAATTTTAAAGTCATCCAGAAGTGAGAAGAGGGTGTTGGAGTTGAAGTCTCTTGTTACTGTAAGTCCTCATGAGTGTGTTGATATTTCCCTGTCATGGCGTTCGTTTCTGAGCGCTCCACGCCGTGTTTGATGATGATGATGATGATGATGATGATGCTCTGTGATGTTCGCCGGATCAGGAGATTTGGTAGATTACACGTAGTTTCCTTGAGGTGCAACAGAGCGGGACTTGTTGGTGTTTGAAGACTTTCAGTTGTGTTTGCAGAGCAGAAACCAAACTAATTTGTGTGTGTGAGTGTGTGTGTGCCTGTTGCTGCTCCGTTGGTACATACAGAACACTTTTGATTTGTTCCACGGCGAACGCAGACCTCCACTGGCTCGCTGGGTTGGTATTCTGCCCTGAATAGCTGCTTTCAGCGGGTAAAGAAAGGCGTCTTTTAAAGAGTCTCGCAGGCTTCACTCCAGGAGCCTTTCAGCACCAGGACCTACAGTACATGCCTTTTAATGGACTTTCTCTCTGTGAGCAATAAAGATTATATCTGGAGTCAAATAGTGCTGTAGGTAACACTAGCCCACATTAAGCTGGCGTGGAGGCTGCTGCTGCTGCTGCTGTGGCGGTGGCGGCGAAGGTTTCTGATGATTTGAGCAGAGACGCATGAAATGTACAGATGGAAGAGGTTAGAGAAAACAGTGATCTGACCATCTGGCTAATCTCCCTCTTTAAGAATACTTATAAAAGCCCTCTCTAGTGGCCCTGGAGCCCGGCCACAGCCAGGTCAACGAGTGTCCTGTTTGATTCTGGCAGAGCGGACAGTCTGGATGTGTCAGCGCGAGTGTTATAATCTCTGTCCTGCTGCTCTGTCTTGATCCCTGTGTGTCACAGGCTTCACGCTGAGGGTCACTAAGTTAATCTGAGAGGTCACGGACCATAAAATTCATTTTTTATTGTAGCTTCTGGGATTTTACCTTATGTTTAATATCTGAACTTTCACCTCCCTACATTTTAAAGGGTTCCCACACATACTAAAGACATTTATTTATTATCAAAATGACCCTGATGAAAAGTTTCCCTCCCCCAGTTCTTAACAGCGTGTATTTCCCCTTTAACATCAGTGACAGCTTGAAGTCTTTTGTGCTGGTTGTGGATGAGGGTCTTTATTTTCTCAGATGGTAAAACTGACCATTCTTCTTGGCAAAAAGCCTCCAGTTCCTGTAAATTCTTGCTCTGTCTTGCATGAACTGCAGGTTTGAGATCTCCCCAGAGTGGCTCAATGATATTGAGGTCAGGAGACTGAGATGGCCACTCCAGAACCTTCACTTTATTCTGCTGTAGCCAATGGCAGGTCCACTTGTCCTTGTGTTTTGGATCATTGTCATGTGTGAACGTCCAAGTACGTCTCATGTGCAGCTTCTGGGCTGATGAGTGTAAATTTTCCTCCAGTATTTTCTGATAACATGCTGCATTCATCCTTCATTCATCAGTTTGGACCAAGTTTCCTGAGCCTTTGTAGCTCACACATCCCCAAAACATCAGTGATCCACCTCCGTGTTTCACAGTAGGAATGGTGGACCTTTCATCATAGGCCTTGTTGACTCCTCTCCAAATGGAACAATGTTTATGGTTGTGGACAAAAAGTTCACTTTTGCTCTCATCACTCCAAATGACTTTGTTCCAGAAGTTTTGAGGCTTGTCTCTGTGCTGTTTGGCGTATTGTAAGCAGGAAACTTTGTGGCATTTGTGTAGAAATGTCTTTCTTCAGCCCATTTTTCCTCAAGTGCCTCCTTATTGTGCATCTTGAAACCTTTTGTCTCTCCAGGTTGTTTCGTCATTTTCTTGCCATTTTTGTTGACTTTGGTCCATTTTTGATGCTTTTCACTTCTTTTTGCCACTTGTGGATCATTTGTTGTTACCGTCTGACTATTTTCCAACTTGTATCTTGTTTTTTGTTGACTTTAGCCTTTTTTTAACCACATCCCACTGTTTTTTTTTTGGGCATGTTTTTCACCATTTCATCTACTTTCTGAATTTTTTCCAAGTTTTCCCCAAATTTTCTTGCCATTTTTTGTTGCTTTTTGGCCATTTTGGTCACTGTCCACCTATTTTTTTTGCCACTTTTGACCCGTTTTTCTTACTGTCTGAGTGTTTTCCAGGTTTTGGCCCAATTTTCTTGCTGATTTTGTTGCTTTCTGGCAATTTTTGCCAACTTAAACTAAGTTTTATTCCGACTCTTTGCTGTTTTTGGCTCATTTCTCCACTTGTATAGTTTCTTTTGTAAAGGTAGTTTTTAACAGTTTGTCTCTTTGGTTGAGTAACACATCTTGAAACAGCCAGACCACATTCATTCAGAGAGTCCTGTATTTCAGCTGAAGTTATTTGTGGGTTTTTCTTTGCATCCAGAACAATTTTCCTGTCAGTTGTAGCTGAAATGTTTGTTGGTCTACCTGACCGTGGTTTGGTTTCAACAGAATCCCTCATTTTCCACTTCTTCATTAGAGTTTGAACTCTGCTTATTGGCATCCTCAGTTCCTTGGATATATTTTTATATCCCTTTCCTGTTTTATACAGTTGGATTCACTTTTCCTGCAGAAACTTTGACAATTCTTTTTCTTTCCTCATGACTCAGAATCCAGAAATGTCAGTGCAGCACTGGATGAAAGATGCAATCACATCAATATTTGCAAAAAAGCCTTCTTCCACAATTAGAAATAGAAACATAAAATATGACTCTGTTGATTTAGTTTGATAAAATCAAGTTGAAGATTTAAGTTTTCAAGTAAAATTTTTGAGTTAAAGGTCAAATTTTTGACTTTTTAATCTCCAATTTTTAACTTATCTGAAAAATCTGACTTCATAATCTTAATATTTTGATGTTATGTCTCAAGGATTGACTGATTATCTCAAGATTTTGACTTTTTATCACCAAATTAACAGTAATAATTGTGTTAAATGTGCTTGTGTCCATTTTCTACTTTGTATTTTATCGTTGCTTTTGAACTCTTTTTATCTGGAGTTTTTTTTTTATTGCTCGTAATTATTGCTTTTGTAACCCGGCCTCCCTGCAGATCCACAATTCAAGGCTTCACAAAACCCCACTGTCCCAGAGCGACTAACAGGCTAACCATCCTGTGATAGATCATCCTGAAAGATTATATATCATGTTTATTTTACAGCCTTCCAATCATAACAGTTATTAATACAGATGTCATGAATTTCTTTCTTCTGCTTTAATGCGCTGTGTTAAAGGAAATCAGTGTTTTGGGGGAAAACCGAAGCTTTCTGGCCCCTGTTTAATCTCATCAAACCCCCTTAATTTCATCACTTCATCTGGAAACTTGAAATCACATTATTGTCTCTTTTAACATGCAGTTTCTTTTCAAATCTAATTACATGGCGGTGAGATGACAAGTGGACCCTCCTAACAGAATTACCGTCCTGACTGGATACCTATCCTTTCGTGACAGAGACGATTTGTGGTATCTTTGTTTCTTCGTGGCCTTTTGAAGACGCTGCTGTGTGTCGGAGGATTTTCAGACTCGAGTCCCCGGACTTAAAGAGCGTTTACTGTTTCTAACGGCTTTGATGAAGAGCTGGGCGGGTCTGTGACTAATGCTTTTTCATAATCTGACATCAATAAACCAGGATCTGTTTGGTCGCTGAGTGTTTACCTGCAGAGCCTGGAGCTCTAGATCCAGATTTGTGTTTGTTCTCCTGAAATCTTTTTGTTGCACGATTAGCAGATTAAGATCCTTAAATCCAGAGAGAAACACAATACGTTCCTCCAGCCCGACATTTGTTGATCGAGGAATCTGCATCTGAGACTAATTCTCGGAGTCTTAACCAGCTTTAATCAGCGGTGGGAACGACTTTGACCCTTCACGTCGACGAAGCGGCGGAAGTACGCCGCGGGACTGTCGCGAGACAATAATGTGTACGACTGAGATTATCGTCAGTAAACGAGCCTCAATCTTGTCACTTCTCTGTTCCTCTTCGGAGACCCTACTAAACACCAGTCGATTACTCAATTGCTCGATTACTTGTGTGACTCCAATGGACAAACCGAAGTGAAACACAAACAATGAGCGTCTCTGCTTTGAGCGTGGACTTCACTGCGGCGCGGCGAACACCGATCACCGCCGCTAATAGGCAGCGTCTAACGAAGTTTAGATTTAATAACAGAGTCTTTTCTCAGTACTTATCTTTACAGTCAGCTGTTCTGTCTCCTGAGCAGCCGACATTTAGTTCATTTATCTGATTTAGCCACACGTATGTGAAGTGAATTCACCTGATGGATTCGACCTGTGTAACTCGGCCCATGGTGATTAATGTCCACGTCATTTCTCCTTCAATGTCAAATAATTAAACAGATGACTCAGTAAATGACACATCATTTAATGTGACTGTAAAAAGTGTTTTTCTAACAAGAATCATTTATAGATGGGTCAATGACAAAAAGAGGGTCTAAAAACATATTTTTAAAAAGTTCTTTGAAAATGGATAAAAACATATTTCTGAGAGAAGAATTATGTTTTCTAACAGATTTCAGTAGTTGACCAACATTTCAAAGTTTTTAGGTTCATAATTCTTTAGTATTTTTAATTTGAGCACCCAAAAATGTCAGGTGGTGCAATCAAATATATGAAAATATATTTATATGTTCCTGTTATTTTTTCTGTGTGAAATTATTGGCAAGTATCTCTCAAGTGTCTGTAGTGACTCATACATTTTTATTTTGTGTGTTTCATTTCTTTTATTTGAGAATAAGATAAATAATTTGATGTTAAAATAACATTTCACATTATTACATTCGTTGTACCACCTTTTGTGTGTGCATGTTTGTGTTTTTGTGTTTGTGTGCGTGTTTGTGTTTATGTGTTTGTGTGTGTGAGTGTTGTGTTTGTGTGCATGTTTGTGTTTATGTTTTTGTGTGTTTGTGCATGTTTGTGTTTTTATGTGTGTGTGTTGTGTATTTCCCAGCCTCCCCGTGTCTCTGTGTTTTTGTTTGCGTGTATGTTTGTGTTTTTGAGTGTGTGTGTTGTGCATGTGTGTGTGTGTGTGTGTTGTGCATGTGTGTGTGTGTGTTTGTGTGTTTGTGTGTGTGTGTTGTGCATGTTTGTGGTTTGTGGGTGTGCATGTTCGTGTCTATGTGTGTTTGTGTTTATGTTTTTGTGTGCGCGTGTTTTTGTGTGTGTGTGTTTTTGTTTGCCTTGTTTGTCCGTGTGCATATTCGTGTTTATGTGTGTTTTTGTGTGTTTGTGTTTTTGTGTTTGTGTGTGTTTGTGCATGTTTGTGTTTTTGTGTGTGTGAGTTTGTGTTTTTGTGTGTTTGTGCATGTTTGTGTTTTTGTGTGTGTGTGCATGTTTGTGTTTTTGTGTGTTTGTGCATGTTTGTGTGTGTGTGTGTTGTGTATTTCCCAGCCTCCCTGTGTCTGTGTGTTTTTGTTTGCGTGCATGTGTGTGTTTTGCACTCTCATGCCTCATCACCGTCCCTGGATGTCAGTCTCATCCTCCGGTCTTTGAAGCGGCTGCTGGAGCTGCAGCGGTCGGGGGTTGAGGGCGGGGCCGGGGGCCGGGGGCCAGCAGCGGTTCCTCCCCACTTACACATTAATCCCCGGTGCGGGGCCCTCTGCCAGCAGCGGTGCAGAGCGGCCCCCGTGGCGACTTCCCAAACCACCCAGGCTCATTCCCCACTTTCTCTCTTCTATTGCCCTTGAAATGGGGCCTGCTCTAAATATTATCTCCCCCCGTTTATCCCTGAGTCGGAGGGAGAAGAAAGGAGCCGTGGGGCTGAGTCACTTTTTCCCCTCTCTCCTCCTCGCTCTGAAACCACAGGCAGCGGCAGCGGCTTCCTGGAGATGAGCGCTTTTGTCTGTTGCACGACCGCTGCGGCTTCGAGCAGATCCTCCTCTCATGAGGTAATGCACGAGCTGGAGGAGGGAGAGAGAGAGAGAGAGAGAGAGAGAGAGAGAGAGAGAGAGAGAGAGAGAGAGAGAGAGAGAGAGAGAGACAGGAAGGATCTATATTTTTAACCTCTGATTTATGTTGGGGACGGTTCCTCTGCTGGGGTGTATGCTCCTCTTCAGCAACACCCTGCTGCATATGGAGGCCGCTGCTCACACACACACACACACAGGCACACACACACACACACACACACACACACACACACACACACACACACACACACAGGGTGGCCACTGCAACTGGTGATCAACTGTTGCCTTCAGGGTCGTTTCTGCTGCTGCACCTGTGGGAGCTGCACCAACAGCTGAGCCTCCACAAATCATTGTTGTCAGTTTGCTGCCTTGCTTTAAAGCTCTAAAGCTGCTTTTCTTTGTTTGGGGGTAAAATTATGTCCCAAAATATTGTTGTTGTGTTTTTCTCAGCTTGTTCTACAGATCATTGATATTCTGCAAAACTGAACCCAATGTGTCAGATTAACATTTAAACACTAATTCAACATCCAAATTTAACTCTGACTAAGATTTCAGGCAGTGTTTATGTTTCTGCACAAGAGAAATTTATATATTTCATTTTCATTTCAGCATGTGGAGAGGGATTGTTATGGAAGCCCATTTCTTCAGGTGAAAAAATGAAAAACAATACCTTGATTTCGTTGATAGTTGCCCATTTTAAGCTTAAATTATAGGATAAAAGTCAAAGTATGAATTAAATTGTGGAATTAAAGGATAAAAAAAAGGCAAATTCTGAGATGAGGTCAAAATTTTTGTTAAATGGGAAAATTTTTGAGATCAAAAGCCAATATTCTGAGATTAAAAGTCTGAATTTTGATCTACGAAGTCAAATCCCAAGATGTAAAGTCAGAACTCTGAAGTAAAAAGTCAAATTTTATGGTAAAAAAGGCAAAATTTGAGATTACAAAGTCAAAGTTCTGTGACAATAATAAGAATTTCTGAGACAAAAAGTCAAAATTTTGAGACAAAAAGTCTTTAAGTGATGGAAAGTCAAAATTTAGAAATAAAATGTCATTTTTTTTGTACCGAAAGTCAAATCATGATATTAAAATCAAACTTCTGCATCAATCAGTAGAAATCCTGGGGTGAGTAGTCGAACTTTTGAGAGAAAAAAGTCAAAATTCTGGGTGCAAAGTCGAAATTGTGAAGTAAAAAGTCCCAATGTAATGTATAAAAGTAAAAATTTAAGATGAAAAAGTCCAATTTCCGAGACAGAAAGTCTAATTTAAGTGATGGAAAGTCAAAATTAAGAAATAAAGTGTCATTTTTTTAGTACCGAAAGTCAAATCATGATATTAAAATCAAACTTCTGCATCAATAAATAGAAGTCCTGGGGTGAAAAGTCAATATTTTGAGCGAAAAAAGTCCAAATATTGGGTGCAAAGTCAAAATTGTGAAATAAAAAGTCCATGTACAAGGTAAAAAAGTAAAAATTTTAGATTTAAAAGTCTAATTTCTGTGATAAAAAGTTGAATTTCAAAGATAAAAAGCCAAAATTTTAAAATTAATGTCAAAATGATGAGATAATGAAGTTAAAATTTTGAGATTATAACTCAAAATATTGACATTTCTTCTTTTTATCTTGACTAAATGTCTGTTGAAAAAACAAAAAAACCAACTCAACAAAGCCAGGTTTTCATTTCATCTTTTAATTTTTTCCGGCTTTGATGTTTTTTTTTACATTATTCATGTCAAAATTAAACAAAACGTTGCCTTCAAACAGTAAATAAGTGTTTTAAATTAATGTTCGGCTCATCTTTGAGGATTGTTGAGTCTTTTTTCAGGATCTGGTTTTACATCGTGGTCACTTTAAGTTTATTAAAGAACAAAAAACACCTGATGAGAAGAAAAGTTGGATGAAAACTTCACCTTTGTCTGTTTTTTCTCTGAAGACAACTGTTACCTGAGGAGTGACACCAAACACGCTGACGCTCGGATAATTGCTTCCTCTTTTAACCGTCCTGGGTCTCAGAGGTCAAAGGTCAGGGTCAATCTCAGCTGTTCGGGTCACGTTACCACCTGGTCTTCAGACTCTGTCTTTAAACATCGTTTCTACTCTTCTTTCTACATTCTTCATCGTGCAGCAGCAGCTGGAGACACAGAGAGACAGAGAAACGGAGGCTGAGTTTGGTTTTTCTCTCGTTTTTCTCTCAGGCTGCGTTCAACAGCTCTTTACTGAAGTGTTGTTAGAGGAAGGACAGTCAGCACACAGTGTTTGTGCTTCAATGCTGCCACCTGTTTCTGCTCCTGCTCCTGACCCTGAACGCAGCATCACCTCCTCCTCCTCCTGGTTAAAGTACTCTCATTAAAGTTAAAATCCTGCATCCCGCCTTAAAGCTGCCATCAGCCAAAATGAAGCGGCCTTAATGGCTGCTGATTGCGTCGCTCGCCCGCGTTCTTCTCACTGATCTGAT
>RPOG01006458.1:12757-23815 GCA_008086565.1 Thalassoma bifasciatum | reverse complement strand
TGGTCTCAATGCTAGAAATCTGGAATTAAACTGACATTAAACAGTCTATAGTTGGTCACGAATGTACTTTGACTGGTCTCAATGCTAGAAATCTGGGTTTTAACTGACTTTAAAAAGTCTAGAGTAGGTTTTGAATGTAACTTGACTGGTCTCAATTCTAGAAATCTGGGTTTAAACTGACTTTAAACAGTCTGAAGTACCTTATGAATGTAATTTGACTGGTCTTCATGCTAGAAATCTGGGTTTAAACTGCCTATAAACAGTATAAAGTAGGTTTTGAATGTACTTTGACTGGTCTCAATGCTAGAAATCTGGGTTTAAACAGACTTTCAAAAGTCTAGTGTAGGTTTTGAATGTACTTTGACTGGTCTCAATGCTGGAAATCTGTGTTTTAACTGACTTTAAAAAGTCTAGAGTAGGTTTTGAATATACTTTGACTGGTCTCAATGCTAGAAATCTGGGTTTAAACTGACTTTAAACAGTCTGAAGTAGGTTATGAATGTAATTTGACTGGTCTTCATGCTAGAAATCTGGGTTTAAACTGCCTATAAACAGTATAAAGTAGGTTATGAATGTACTTTGACTGGTCTCAATGCTAGAAATCTGGGTTTAAACTGACTTTAAACAGTCTGAAGTAGGGTATGAATGTACTTTGATTGGTCTTCATGCTAGAAATCTGAGTTTTAACTGCGCATAAACAGTTTAAAGTAGGTCATGAATGTATTTTGACTGGTCTCAATGCTAGAAATCTGGAATTAAACTGACATTAAACAGTCTATAGTTGGTCACGAATGTACTTTGACTGGTCTCAATGCTAGAAATCTGGGTTTTAACTGACTTTAAAAAGTCTAGAGTAGGTTTTGAATGTAACTTGACTGGTCTCAATTCTAGAAATCTGGGTTTAAACTGACTTTAAACAGTCTGAAGTAGGTTATGAATGTAATTTGACTGGTTTTCATGCTAGAAATCTGGGTTTAAACTGCCTATAAACAGTATAAAGTAGGTTTTGAATGTACTTTGACTGGTCTCAATGCTAGAAATCTGGGTTTAAACAGACTTTCAAAAGTCTAGAGTAGGTTTTGAATGTACTTTGACTGGTCTCAATGCTGGAAATCTGGGTTTTAACTGACTTTAAAAAGTCTAGAGTAGGTTTTGAATGTACCTTGACTGGTCTCAATGCTAGAAATCTGGGTTTAAACTGACTTTAAACAGTCACAACTATGTTTTTAATCTGCATTCACTGGTCTGACTGCCAGAAATCACATTATGAACCTACTTTATCTATTCTGAAGTACGTTTTGAATATACTTTGACTGGTCTTTCTGCAAAAAATACAGGTTCAATCTGACTTAAAACAGTCTAAAGTAGGTTATGAATGTACTTTGACTGGTTTTCATGCCTGAAATCTGGGATTAAACTGACTTTAAACAGTCTAAAGTAGGTTATGAATGTACTTTGACTGGTCTCAATGCTAGAAATCTGGGTTTAATATCACTTTAAACAGTCTGAAGTAGGTTATGAATGTAATTTGACTGGTCTTCATGCTAGAAATCTGGGTTTAAACTGCCTATAAACAGTTTAAAGTAGGTTTTGAATGTACTTTGACTGGTCTCAATGATAGAAATCTGGGTTTAAACAGACTTTCAAAAGTCTAGAGTAGGTTTTGAATGTACTTTGACTGGTCTTCATGCCTGAAATCTGGAATTAAACTGACTTTAAACAGTCTAGAGTAGGTTTTGAATGTACCTTGACTGGTCTCAATGCTAGAAATCTGGGTTCAAACTGCCTTTAAACAGTCTAAAGTAGGTTATGACTGTACTTTGACTGGTCTCAATGCTAGAAATCAGAAATTAAACTGACTTTAAACAGTCTAAAGTAGGTTATGAATGTACTTTGACTGGTCTTCATGCCTGAAATCTGGGATTAAACTGACTTTAAACAGTCTAAAGTAGGTAATGAATGTACTTTGACTGGTCTTCATGCCTGAAATCTTGTATTAAACTGACTTTAAACAGTCTAAAGTAGGTTATGAATGTACTTTGACTGGTCTCAATGCTAGAAATCTGGGTTTAAACTGCCTTTAAACAGTCTGAAGTAGGGAATGAATGTAATTTGACTGGTCATCATGCTAGAAATCTGGGTTTTAACTACCTATAAACAGTTTAAAGTAGGTCACGAATGTACTTTGACTGGTCTCAATGCTAGAAATTTGGAATTAAACTGACTTTAAACAGTCTATAGTAGGTCACGAATGTACTTTGACTGGTCTTCATGCCTGAAATCTGGGTTTAAACTGACTTTAAACAGTCTAAAGTAGGTTATGAATGTACTTTGACTGGTCTCAATGCTAGAAATCTGGGTTTAAACTGCCTTTAAACAGTCTGAAGTAGGGAATGAATGTAATTTGACTGGTCATCATGCTAGAAATCTGGGTTTTAACTGCCTATAAACAGTTTAAAGTAGGTCACGAATGTACTTTGACTGGTCTACATGCTAGAAATCTTGGTTTAAACTGAGTTTAAACAGTCACAACTATGTTTTTAATCTGCATTCACTGGTCTGACTGCCAAAAAATCACAGTATAAACCTACTTTATCTATTCTGAAGTACGTTTTGAATATACTTTGACTGGTCTTTCTGCAAAAAATACAGGTTCAATCTGACTTTAAACAGTCTAATGTAGGTTATGAATGTACTTTGACTGGTTTTCATGCCTGAAATCTGGGATTAAACTGCCTTTAAACAGTCTGAAGTAGGTTATGAATGTACTTTGACTGGTCTTCATGCTAGAAATCTGGGTTTGAAGTGCCTATAAACAGTTTAAAGTAGGTCATGAATGTACTTTGACTGGTCTCAATGCTAGAAATCTGGAATTCAACTGACTGAAAACAGTCTATAGTAGGTCACGAATGTACTTTGACTGGTCTCAATGCTAGAAATCTGGGTTTCAACTGCCTTTAAACAGTCTAGAGTAGGTTTTGAATCTACCTTGACTGGTCTCAATGCTAGAAATCTGGGTTTAAACTGCCTTTAAACAGTTTAAAGTAGGTCATGACTGTACTTTGACTGGTCTCAATGCTAGAAATCTGGAATTAAACTGCCTATAAACAGTCTAAAGTAGGTTATGAATGTACTTTGACTGGTCTTCATGCTAGAATTCTGGGTTTAAACTGACGTTGAACAGTCTAAAGTAGGTGATGAATGTACTTTGACTGGTCTCAATGCTAGAAATCTGGGTTTAAACCTATTTGTAAAAGTCAAAAGTAGGTTATGAATGTAATTTTACTGGTCCTACTGCTAGAAATCTGGGATTAAACTGACTTTAAACAGTCTAAAGAAGGTTATGAATGTCCTTTCACTGGTCTTCATGCTAGAAATCTGGGTTTAAACTGACTTTAAACAGTCTAAAGTAGGTTATGAATGTACTTTGTCTGGTCGTACTCCGAGAAATCTGGGTTTAAACAGACTTTCAACAGTCTGAAGTAGGTAATAAATGTACTTTGACTGGTCTTCATGCTAGAAATCTGGGATTAAACTGACTTTAAACAGTCTAATGTAGGTTATGAATGTACTTTGACTGGTCTTCATGCCTGAAATCTGGGATTAAACTGACTTTAAACAGTCTAAAGTAGGTTATGAATGTACTTTGACTGGTCTCATTGCTAGAAATCTGGGTTTAAACTGCCTTTAAACAGTCTATAGTAGGTCACGAATGTACTTTTACTGGTCTCAATGCTAGAAATCTGGGTTTTAAATGACTTTCAATAGTCTAAAGTAGGTTTTGAATGTACCTTGACTGGTCTCAATGCTAGAAATCTGGGTTTTAACTGCCTTTAAACAGTCTGAAGTAGGGTATGAATGTACTTTGATTGGTCTTCATGCTAGAAATCTGAGTTTTAACTGCCTATAAACAGTTTAAAGTAGGTCATGAATGTACTTTGACTGGTCTCAATGCTAGAAATCTGGAATTAAACTGACTTTAAACAGTCTATAGTAGGTCACGAATGTACTTTGACTGGTCTTAATGCTAGTAATCTGGGTTTAAACTGCCTATAAACAGTTTAAAGTAGGTTTTGAATGTACTTTGACTGGTCTCAATGCTAGAAATCTGGGTATAAACAGACTTTCAAAAGTCTAGAGTAGGTTTTGAATGTACTTTGACTGGTCTTCATGCCTGAAATCTGGAATTAAACTGACTTTAAACAGTCTAGAGTAGGTTTTGAATCTACCTTGACTGGTCTCAATGCTAGAAATCTGGGTTCAAACTGCCTTTAAACAGTCTAAAGTAGGTTATGACTGTACTTTGACTGGTCTCAATGCTAGAAATCAGAAATTAAACTGACTTGAAACAGTCCGAAGTTGTCATGAATGTACTTTGACTGGTCATCATGCTAGAAATCTGGGATTAAACTGAGTTTAAACAGTTTAAAGTAGGTTATGAATGTACTTTGACTGGTCTTCATGCCTGAAATCTGGGATTAAACTGACTTTAAACAGTCTAAAGTAGGTAATGAATGTACTTTGACTGGTCTTCATGCCTGAAATCTGGTATTTAACTGACTTTAAACAGTCTAAAGTAGGTTATGAATGTACTTTGACTGGTCTCAATGCTAGAAATCTGGGTTTAAACTGCCTTTAAACAGTCTGAAGTAGGGAATGAATGTAATTTGACTGGTCATCATGCTAGAAATCTGGGTTTTAACTGCCTATATACAGTTTAAAGTAGGTCACGAATGTACTTTGACTGGTCTCAATGCTAGAAATTTGGAATTAAACTGACTTTAAACAGTCGATAGTATGTCACGAATGTACTTTGACTGGTCTCAATGCTAGAAATCTGGGTTTAAACTTACTTTAAACAGTCTAAAGTAGGTTATGAACGTTGACTGGTCTTCATGCTAGAATTCTGGGTTTAAACAGACTTTAAACAGTCTGAAGTAGGTTATGAATGTACTTTGACTGGTCTTCATGCTAGATATCTGGGATTAAACTGACTTTAAACAGTCTAAATTAGGTTATTAATGTACTTTGACTGGTCTCAATGCTAGAAATCTGGGTTTGTACTGACTTTAAACAATCTCATGTAGGTTATGAATGTACTTTGACTGGTCTTCATGCTAGAAATCTGGGTTTAAACTGACTTTAAAAAGTCTAAATTAGGCTATGAATGTACTTTGACTGGTCTAAATACTAGCAATCTGGGTTTAAACCTATTTTATACACTCTAAAGAAGGTTTTGAATGTACTTTAACTGGTCTCAATGCTAAAATCTTGGGTATAAACTGACTTTAAAAAATCTAATGTAGGTTATGAATGTACTTTGACTGGTCTCAATGCTAGAAATCTGATTTAAACTTACTTTAAAGAGTCTAACATAGGTTATGAATGTACTTTGACTGGTCTTCATGCTAGAAATCTGGGTTTAAACTGACTTTAAAAAGTCTAAATTAGGCTATGAATGTACTTTGACTGGTCTAAATACTAGCAATCTGGGTTTAAACCTATTTTATACACTCTAAAGAAGGTTTTGAATGTACTTTAACTGGTCTCAATGCTAAAATCTTGGGTATAAACTGACTTTAAACAATCTAATGTAAGTTATGAATGTACTTTGACTGGTCTCAATGCTAGAAATCTGATTTAAACTTACTTTAAAGAGTCTAACATAGGTTATGAATGTACTTTGACTGGTCTTCATGCTAGAAATCTGGGTTTAAACTGACTTTAAAAAGTCTAAATTAGGCTATGAATGTACTTTGACTGGTCTAAATACTAGCAATCTGGGTTTAAACCTATTTTATACACTCTAAAGAAGGTTTTGAATGTACTTTAACTGGTCTCAATGCTAAAATCTTGGGTATAAACTGACTTTAAACAATCTAATGTAAGTTATGAATGTACTTTGACTGGTCTCAATGCTAGAAATCTGATTTAAACTTATTTTAAAGAGTCTAACATAGGTTATGAATGTACTTTGACTGGTCTCAATGCTAGAAATCTGGGTTTGTACTGACTTGACCAGTCAAAGGTAGGTTATGAATGTACTTTGACTGGTCTTAATGCTGGATTAAACAGTCTAAAGAGGGTTATGAATTTACTTTGACTGGTCTTTATGCTTGAAATCTGAGATTAAACCAATTTTTCACAGTCCAAACTAGGTTTTGAATGTACTTTGACTGGTCTTAATGCTAGAAATCTGAGATGAATCCTATTTTAAAAAGTCCAAACTAGGTTTTTAATATACTTTGACTGGTCTTCATGCTAGAAATCTGGGTTCTAACATTCTTTTTACAGGCAAAACTATGTTATTAATGTGCATTCACTGGTCTGACTGCTAGAAATCTCAGTATAAACCTAATTTATTTATTCTGAAGTATTTTTTGAATATACTTTGACTGGTCTCCCTGCTAGAAATCTGGTTCAATCTGACTTTAAACAGTCTTAAGTAGGTTATGAATGTGCTTTGATTGGTCTTCATTCTAGAAATCTGAGTGTAAACCTATTTTAAACAGTCTAAAGTAGATTATGAATGTACTTTAACTGGTGTTAATGCTAGAAATCTGGGTTTGTTCTGACTTTAAACAGTCTAAAGTAGTTTATGAATGTACTTTGGTCTTCATGCTAGAAATCTGAGTGTAAACCTATTTAAAACAGTCTAAAGTAGGTTATGAATGTACTTTGATTGGTCTATATACTAGAAATCTTAGTTTAAACTGACTATAAACAGTCTAAAGTAGGTTCTGAATGTACTTTGACTGGTCTTAATGCTAGAAATCTAGGTTTAAACTGACTATAAACAGTCTAAAGAGGGTTATGAATTTACTTTGACTGGTCTTTATGCTTGAAATCTGAGATTAAACCAATTTTTCACAGTCCAAACTAGGTTTTGAATGTACTTTGACTGGACTTAATGCTAGAAATCTGAGATGAATCCTATTATAAAAAGTCCAAACTAGGTTTTGAATTTACTTTGACTGGTCTTCATGCCTGAAATCTGGGTTCTAACATTCTTTTTACGGTCAAAACTATGTTATTAATGTGCATTCACTGGTCTGACTGCTAGAAATCTCAGTATAAACCTTATTTATGTATTATTAAGTATGTTTTGAATATACTTTGACTGGTCTTTATGCTAGAAATCTAGGTTCAATCTGACTTCAAACAGTCTAAAGTAGGTCATGAATGTACCTTGACTGGTCTTCATGATAGAAATCTGAGTGTAAACCTATGTAAAACAGTCTAAAGTAGGTCATGAATGTACTTTGACTGGTCTCCCTGCTAGAAATCTAGGTTCACTCTGACTTTAAACAGTCTTAAGTAGGTTATGAATGTACTTTGACCGGTCTTAATACTAGAAATCTGCGTTTAAACCTATTTTAAACAGTGTCAAGTAGGTTTTGAATGTACTTTGACTGGTCTTTATGCTAGAAATTTGGGTTTAAACTGACTTGAAACAGTCTAAAGTAGTTTATGAATGTACCTTGACTGGTCTTCATGCTAGAAATCTGAGTGTAAACCTATTTAAAACAGTCTAAAGTAGTTTATGAATGTACTTTGACTGGTCTTCAAGTTAGAAATCTGGGTTTAAACTGACTTAAGACAGTCTAAAGTAGGTAATGAATGTGCTTTGACTGGTCTCAATGCTAGAAATCTGGGTTTAAACTTACTTTAAACAGTCTAAAGTAGGTTATGAATGTACTTTGACTGGTCTTAATGCTAGAAATCTGGGTTTTAACCTATTTTAAACAGTGTCAAGTAGGTTTTGAATGTACTTTGACTGGTCTATATGCTAGAAATCTGAAGTTAAACTGACATTAAACAGTCTAAAGTAGGTTATGAATGTTCTTTGACTGGTCTGAATGCTAGAAATCTGGGTTTAAACTTACTTTAAACAGTCTAAAGAGGGTTATGAATTTACTTTGACTGGTCTTTATGCTTGAAATCTGAGATTAAACCAATTTTTCACAGTCCAAACTGAGTTTTGAATGTACTTTGACTGGTGTTAATGCTGAGATCTGAGATGAATCCTATTTTAAAAAGTCCAAACTAGGTTTTTAATATACTTTGACTGGTCTTCATGCTAGAAATCTGGGTTCTAAAATTCTTTTTACATTCAAAACTATGTTATTAATGTGCATTCACTGGTCTGACTGCTAGAAATCTCAGTATAAACCTAATTATTTATTCTGAAGAATGTTTTGAATATACTTTGACTGGTCTCACTGCTGGAAATCTAGGTTCAATCTTACTTTAAACAGTCTAAAGTAGATTATGAATGTACTTTAACTGGTCGTATTGCTAGAAATTATCGTTTAAACTGACTTTAAACAATCTAAGGTAGGTTATGAATGTACTTTGACTGGTCTCCCAGCTAGAAATCTGATTTAAACTTACTTTAAACAGTCTAAATTAGGTTATGAATGTACTTTGACTGGTCTTCATGCTAGAAATCTGGGTTTTAACTGACTTTACAAAGTCTAAATAAGGCTATGAATGTACTTTGACTGGTCTAAATACAAGCAATCTGGGTTTAAACCTATTTTATACACTCTAAAGAAGGTTTTGAATGTACTTTAACTGGATTCAATGCTAAAAATGTGGGTATTTACTGACTTCAAACAGTCAAAGGTAGGTCATGAATGTACTTTGACTTGTCTCAGTGCTAGAAATTTGGGATTAACCCTTTTTTAAACAGTCTAAAGTAGGTAATGTATGTACTTTTACTGGTTTTATTGCAAGAAATCTGAGTTTAAACTGACTTTAAACAGTCAAAAGTAGGTTATGAATGTACTTTGACTGGTCTTAATGCTAGAAATCTGGGTTTAAACTGACTTTAAACAGTCTGAAGTAGGTTATGAATGTACTTTGACTGGTCTTCAAGTTAGAAATCTGGGTTTAAACTGACTTTAGACAGTCAAAAGTAGGTTATGAATGTAGTTTGACTGGTCTCAATGCTAGAAATCTGGGTTTAAACCTATTTGTAAAAGTCTAAAGTAGTTTATGAATGTACTTTGGTCTTCATGCTAGAAATCTGGGTTTGTACTGACTTTAAACAGTCAAAGGTAGGCTATGAATGTACTTTGACTGGTCTCAATACTAGCAATCAGGGTTTAAACCTATTTTATACAGTGTCAAGTAGGTTTTGAATGTACTTTGACTGGTCTATATGCTAGAAATCTGAAGTTAAACTGACATTAAACAGTCTAAAGTAGGTTACTTATGTTCTTTGACTGGTCTGAATGCTAGAAATCTGGGTTTAAACTTACTTTAAACAGTCTAAAGAGGGTTATGAATTTACTTTGACTGGTCTTTATGCTTGAAATCTGAGATTAAACCAATTTTTCACAGTCCAAACTAGGTTTTGAATGTACTTTGACTGGTGTTAATGCTAGAAATCTGAGATGAATTCTTTTTAAAAAAAGTCCAAAGTAGGTTTTGAATATACTTTGACTGGTCTTCATGCTAGAAATCTGGGTTCTAAAATTCTTTTTACATTCAAAACTATGTTATTAATGTGCATTCACTGGTCTGACTGCTAGAAATCTCAGTATAAACCTAATTATTTATTCTGAAGAATGTTTTGAATATACTTTGACTGGTCTATATGCTAGAAATCTGGGTTTAAACCAATTTTTCACAGTCCAAACTAGGTTTTGAATGTACTTTGACTGGTGTTAATGCTAGAAATCTGAGATGAATTCTTTTTAAAAAAAAGTCCAAAGTAGGTTTTGAATATACTTTGACTGGTCTTCATGCTAGAAATCTGGGTTCTAAAATTCTTTTTACATTCAAAACTATGTTATTAATGTGCATTCACTGGTCTGACTGCTAGAAATCTCAGTATAAACCTAATTATTTATTCTGAAGAATGTTTTGAATATACTTTGACTGGTCTATATGCTAGAAATCTGGGTTTAAACTGACTTTAAACAGTCTAAAGTAGTTTATGAATTTTCTTTGACTGGTCTTCATGCTAGAAATCTGAGTGTAAACCTATTTAAAACAGTCTAAAGTAGGTCATGAATGTACTTTGACTGGTCTTAATACTAGAAATCTGCGTTTTAACCTTTTTTAAACAGTGTCAAGTAGGTTTTGAATGTACTTTGACTGGTCTATATGCTAGAAATCTGCGTTTTAACCTATTTTAAACAGTATAAAGTAGTTTATGGATGTGCTTTGACTGGTCTTCATGCTAGAAATCTGAGTGTAAACCTATTTAAACCGTCTAAAGTAGGTTATGAATGTACTTTGACTGGTCTTCAAGTTAGAAATCTGGGTTTAAACTGACTTTAGACAGTCTAAAGTAGGTTTTGAATGTACTTTGACTGGTCTTAATGCTAGAAATCTGGGTTTGTACTGACTTTAAACTGTCAAAGGTAGGTTATGAATGTACTATGACTGGTCTTAATGCTAGAACTCTGGGTTTAAACTGACTTTAAACAGTCTAAAGTAGTTTATGAATGTACTTTGACTGGTCTTCATGCTAGAAATCTGAGTGTAAACCTATTTAAAACAGTCTAAAGTAGGTTATGAATGTACTTTGACTGGTCTCAATGCTAGAAATCTGGGTTTAAACCTATTTGTAAAAGTCTAAAGTAGTTTATGAATGTACTTTGGTCTTCATGCTAGAAATCTTGGTTAAAACTGACTTTAAAAAGTCTAAATTAGGCTATGAATGTACTTTGACTGGTCTCAATACTAGCAATCAGGGTTTAAACCTATTTTATACACTCTAAAGAAGGTTTTGAATGTACTTTAACTGGTGTGAATGCTAAAAATTTGGGTATAAACTGACTTTAAACAGTCAAAGATAGGTCATGAATGTACTTTGACTGGTCTCAGTGCTAGAAATCTTGGATTAACCCTTTTTTAAACAGTCGAAAGTAGGTTATGAATGTACTTTGACTGGTTTTATTGCAAGAAATCTGAGTTTAAACTGACGTTAAACAGTCTAAAGTAGGTTTTGAATGTACTTTGACTGGTCTTCATGCTAGAAATCTGGGTTTAAACTGACTTTAAACAGTCTAAAGTAGGTTATGAATGTACTTTGACTGGTCT
>RPOG01006457.1:0-10342 GCA_008086565.1 Thalassoma bifasciatum | reverse complement strand
GAGTGTGTGTGTGTGTGTGTGTGTGTGTGTGTGTGTGTGTGTGTGTGTGTGTGTGTGTGTGTGTGTGTGTGTGTGTGTGTGTGTGTGTGTGTGTGTGTGTGTGTGTGTGTGTGTGTGTGTGTGTGTCTGAGTGTGTGTGTGTGTGTGTGTCTGAGTGTGTGTGTGTGAAACACAGATGATTTATTTGTGCTGGCTGACAGAAATAGAAAGATGAGGTTGTAACCCGTGTTGTATCTCTCGGGCGCCGTAAACGCAGACATAAAGATGACGGACACGTCTGTCGCTGTGTTTGGGCCGACGGCCTCATGGAAACACGGATAAAGAGCGAGCCATCGATCCGCCGCCCTGCGCTTTATGATCTTTGTGCAGCAGCTTTGTGCTTATGCAGCATCGACCTCTGACCCTTCACTGAATCTCCAACGCTCGCTCTCTAGCGTTTATATCTCCCACGGACCCTGAAGGCCTCGCATCCTGCAAACATCACAGGTCACAGAATCATTCACTTTTATTTTATTACCTTCACCTCATCCGCTTTTAGTGCAATCCAATCAGGAGGAGGAGAAGTCTGAGCGACCTCAGAGGAAACGGCGCTCGCTCAAGAAGCCATAACGACCCGGGATCCTCACCGCCGAGAGCCGCCTCTAACCGCGCTCCAACGCCACGGCAACAAAGGTCAGAGTTCATTTGTTTTCATGAGGTTTGTCCAGAGACGAGGAGACGAATTACAGACTGACTNTGTGTGTGTGTGTGTGTGTGTGTGTGTGTGTGTGTGTGTGTGTAACCCCGTCTGCAGGATGAGGCGATGATGCAACAACATTCCTCTTCTTTGTGTATTTTCTTGAAGCTGCAGTAATTTGGATTTTTCTCTCAGCTTTGTCAGATGGAGGCTCAGACTTTTATGGAAATGAGGATCCAGCCACAGGGCGTCCATGTTGAATGAGGCGGCGGTGGCGGTGGCGGCAGATAGAGTCGACCTGTGATTGGCTGTTCATCATCTTTCCCTTTTTTTTCTCTTGAACTTTCCTCTGCTCAGTCTTTCATCTCCTCCACAGTTGCAGCCATTTACACTTTGTCTTTCGCTTCCTTCCCCTCTGATGTTTCGCCTGGTTGTCCCCCACACACACACACACACACACACACACACACACACACACTCCAGTGAATATGAGGTAACCCCTCCCAGCTAAATCAGCCTCTTCTTTATTCATTTCAGCAGAGGAGCGAGGAGCGAGGGAGTTTTCCCTCATGTTGACATCATAAATCTGAAGTAGATTAAAGGAACTACTACACTGTTGGGGGGGGGGGGGTGTCTGTGCTCTCATCTGTCACCTGTGGAGGGGCTCACAGTGAGAGCATCATGGAGCTGCAGGAGGATGAAGCGTGCTCAGACACTGCCCCCTGCAGGCCGCTCCTCTCTCTGCACTCAGAGCTGCAGCGGCCTCAGTGATTAGTGTTGATTCTCTGCTGAAGCAACAAGCATGAAATCTAGAACAGAGTAATTACAGCCAAACACACAGACCTCAGGCGCCGTCTGCAGACAAATACCTCATAGCTACAACAAACATTTAGCAGCCGTGACTTTGCCGAGAGAGAGAGGACGCAGGAAAACAAACAAAGCCCTTATTACGTCTATTTACTGTGTCGAGCTGCTCTAATCTGTGAGTGTGAACAGAATGAGAAGAGACGCGGCTGAAACGCTTTCAGGGAAAAACATCACTGGGCTGCGAAGACTTCGTGCACCTGCAGAAAATCCCAGAGCAAAACGCAAAGAAGCAGCAGCAACGAAAGAGGTTTATTCAAGAGGAACAATGACACCATCCTCACACATCAGGATCTAAAGCAGAAGACAATAAAATGTTCAATTTATATTCTGTCCATCACAGAAATGGGACCAGGGGCAGCACAGCAGGGGGGGGGGTGTCACTGAAAGGATCCAGAAACACTCATCAGATCTGTTTTTACTCTGTGTGTGTGTGTGTGTGTGTGTGTGTGAGTGTGTGTGTGTGTGTGTGTGTGTGTGTGTGTGTGTGTGTGTGTGTGTGTGTGTGTGTTTAACAGCAACATGATCAGAAACCTTCAGTCTGTGCTGCAGCTTCATGTCTTTAATACAACAGTTAAAACCTTTAACCCCTTTATCAATTAGTTAGTTTGTTTATTTATTATTTATGGATTGTTTTATTAATTTGTTTATTTGTTTATTTATCTGTTTCAGAAGCAAAAAGCTCAGCCCGTTCTCTGGAAGGATTAAGAATCATTAAAATATTTAATAGATTTGTGCCGTTTGCCGTCTTTTTAACAGTGGGATAACCCAGCTCTACTGTGTAAGCCTGTGTGTGTGTGTTTAATCTTTTTGTGCACACACACACACACACACACACACACACACTCTTGGGTGCAGAGAGCAGGTCAGGACAAACACAATCCGTCTAATCTGAGCCGCTCACTGTCCCATCGAGTCGTTTCTGGCACTTTTCTGTTTGGATTTAAAGCCTCAGACCTGCTCTAATCACACATACACTCACANGGGGGGGGGGGGTGTCACCGAAAGGATCCAGAAACACTCATCAGATCTGTTTTTACTCTGTGTGTGTGTGTGTGTGTGTGTGTGTGTGTGTGTGTGTGTGTGTGTGTTTGTGTGTGTGTGTGTGTGTTTAACAGCAACATGATCAGAAACCTTCAGTCTGTGCTGCAGCTTCATGTCTTTCATACAACAGTTAAAACCTTTAACCCCTTCATCAATTAGTTAGTTTGTTTATTATTTATGGATTGTTTTATTTATTTGTTTATTTGTTTATTTATCTGTTTCAGAAACAAAAAGCTCAGCCCGTTCTCTGGAAAGATTAAGAATCATTAAAATATTTAATAGATTTGTGCCGTTTGCCGTCTTTTTAACAGTGGGATAACCCAGCTCTACTGTGTAAGCCTGTGTGTGTGTTTAATCTTTTTGTGCACACACACACACACACTCACACACACACACACACACACACACACACACACACACACACACACACACACACACTCTTGGGTGCAGAGAGCAGGTCAGGACAAACACAATCTGTCTAATCTGAGCCGCTCACTGTCCCATCGAGTCGTTTCTGGCACTTTTCTGTTTGGATTTAAAGCCTCAGACCTGCTCTAATCACACACACACACACACACACACACACACACACACACACACACACCTCTGAACATGGTCTCTCTGACACAGTCTCATCTTAAACCTGTGAGCTCTCACCTTCACCTGCACTGATAGTGATGTGCTTTAGAGAGAGCACTGTGTTCTTCTCTGTGGTGAAGTTTCAGACTCACCAAACTTTTCCCGTGTGCTTCACATGTGGAGACGATGACAAAGGCAAATTAAACAAAAACCACCAAGGAAACGTTTGATCCTCCTGCTTCACCTGGACAAACCCACCAGGATCACAGGTAAATTAAGTTCACCTGTGATTTAAATCACAGGTGAGCTTAATTATTTCACAGGTGTATGAAGGTTACAGGAAAGTGTGAAAAGATTCTTTCTGCCGCCGTCAGCAGTTTCCAGTGGTTTTACCTGCAAAGGTGCAAAGATGCGTCTGTGTCAGGAAACGCCAACAGCTGATTAACTTCTGACAATTAAACTCACACAAAGGAGAAACATCGAGGCTGAGTCCTGTTTGGATTAAACAACAGATTCATCACATTAAAAAGCTCCATAAACCAAAAAAGGAGTTTAAAACATTAAAAACATTAAAAACTCACATTAAAAACAACAAAACAGAGGCAGTGCTGCTGCCACCTTTCCCAGTTCTGTTTTACATGTTTATATATATATATATATATACATATATGTGTGTGTGTGTGAGTGTGTGTGTATATATATATATATGTATAATTATATAAATAATTATTGGGGAGACATAAACATCACACACTGAGTGAAGTTTTGGTCGTTTGGACTAAAAATAAAAAGATGAACCTCTCAAACTTCGCTTTTCACTTCACTGAGACATTAGTATCACATTTCTCTAAAGTCAGTTTCAGTGGAGAAAATGTAATTTTTCTACTTCATGACGACACACTCTCTTGGTTTCCATGACAACAAATCAAAGAATCAAAAATCAAACCTGAACCGAAAACAAATGACTTCAAACAGGAGAATGTGTTTTATATTTTCCCCTGAACACACCAGGGTCTGCACAGGTGCATGAAGGAGTGAGTGAATGAGTGAGTGGAAGTCTGGTTCATGTCCTGTTTGTTTCTGTTTTTTTCTCTTTAAAATCTTGTTTCTTTCCTGCAGCAGAAAAACAGAGAGTCTGGTTTGTTGCTGCTGTTAAACCAAAATACAAACTTTTGTTTGGGTTTCAGTTTTTTATGTGATTGAATCTGTTTAAAAGTTTTGGGACTTTCTGTTTTTTTTTTTTAACAGGAGTTTGTTTGTTATTGATCTTATTGGAGATCTTCAGTTTTTATGCAGAGTCGTGTTTATTAGTGGAAACTGTGATCAAGCTTTTATTAATATCTAAAATGAAACATGAGCCTGTTTCTGTGTGAGCTCTGAGTCTAAACAGCTTTAAAATGATGAATCCTGGGATTTTAAACTCTTAAACTCCTCCTCAAACCTTTTCTTTGGATTAAACTGTCGTAAAACGATGAGTTTTTACTCAGAAACTCTCGGTTAAATGTTTTCAGTCAAACTTTCACAGATTCTACTGTCGACCACAAGATGGCGCCAACGCACCTGTTCACAGAGACACAGGTGAAACACTTCGGCCTCTTTGACAAACATTTTTAATGAAACTGAGGAAGGTTTTAGTTCTTAAAGTCTTAAAGATGAGAGTTTGTTTGATTCTGTGGACGAAGAAGAAGCTTCAGAGAAAAAATAACAAAGAAAAGAGGACGACTGAAATCAGAGTTTAATAAACAAGAGAAAAGAAAAAACAGACGTTTGTTTTTAATGAAGAAAAACTTAGATTCAGGTTTAATTGTCAGAACAAAAAAGACACAGAGACGTCACCTGTGTTCACCTGTTCAGGTGAAAGGAGAGATTTACATTCACAGAAACACACAGAAACTCACACACACACACACACACACACAGAAACACACACACAGAAACACACACACAGAAACAAACACACTCTCACACACACACAGAAACACACACACCTCACTCAATCCTTCGCTCCATCAGCAGAAGCTGCTTCTCCACATTTTCTCACCTGTAAGGTGAGAAAATGTGAGTAACAGTTGTTCTCCAGGATCTCACAGGTGAAATGGGAACTGACAGGTGTTGCTGAGGGGGCGGAGCCTTATACAGGTGTTGCTGAGGGGGCGGGGCCTTATACAGGTGTTGCTGAGGGGGCGGAGCCTTATACAGGTGTTGCTGAGGGGGCGGAGCCTTATACAGGTGTTGCTGAGGGGGCGGGGCCTTGTACAGGTGTTGCTGAGGGGGCGGGGCCTTGTACCGTTGGCGTTTACGTGTTTAAGAAAGAGTGAAGAATCCGTCACCACTGGAAAAGTTTTCAGGTTGGTTCTGATGTGTTTGAAGAGGAGAAACCGTCACCATCATCAGCTCAGACTCATCATCAGAACGAAGACGCCGTCGCCGCCAGAGGAAGCTTCTCGCCATTTTCCTGAGCGGCTGAATTGCTCAATCCTTCTTCTTCAAGGCGCTCAGCTTCTCAGCGTGATGAGCAAACGTCTCAGCAACGATGAGAGGAAACACCAGAGAGGCGTCTGCGTACACCTGACACACACACACACACACACACACACGCACGCACGCACACACACACACACACACACACACACACACACACACACACACACACACACATTATTTATTAGTTATTTCATTTGTCTGTGTTTCCTTATTCTGTATTGTTTTGTTTTTTTGTTGATTCAGTCTCCATGTTTTTTTTTCATCAGTATTTTTTTAATAATTGTTTGTTTGGAGGAGTCTGAGTCTCATGAAGTGTTTTTCAGGCCGTTACCTTCACAGGTGTAGCTTCTGCTTTGATCTTTCCCCAGGAAACGGCTTCGTCAGGTCGAGCTCCAGAGTCTGAACCATCAAACTCGTTTCCCGTGTTCACAAACACGGCGAAGTCGGCGCCGTTTCTCTGCAGGAGACGGAGTGACACGTTTCATCAGCTGCAGTGATTCACGTTAAAACATTATTTCAACGAGGAGGTCGCTGCTGTTTGTGGCCGTGAATAAAACGCCTCGTTAATGAATCTGAAGTTTAAAGAAAAGTCTCAAAAACATTTTGATCTGGATGATGAGAAACAGGAGCCGTTACAGAAACTGAAGAATCGCTGCGAGAATTTCAGGTTTAACTGGATCCAACAGACACAAGAGTTTTCTCTGAACACGTGTGAAGTTCATATGTTACAAACATGAAAAACCTGCAGTGAAATTAGTTTTTACCATCAAACGCTGGAGGCTCATGAACCAACACGAAGTTTTTAACAAACCTGAAAATGAGAAACGAGAAGAAGAAAACTGTTACCATCAGGTTGGCGTTGCAGATGTGATGTTTGACCACGCCGCCGCCCAGAATGATCATCCCCGTCCTCTTGGCGGAGACGGCGAGACTGTTCAGCCTGCGAATGTCTGACACACACACACACACACACACACACACACACACACACACACACTCAGGATCAGGCAGGAACAGTGGATCATGTTTGATGATCGTGTTCTAGGATCTAGTTTCTGTTTTACCCTCCACGATGTCCAGAACCAGCCCCGGGTTCTTGTACGAGTGGAAGTAGATCATGTCTCCGATGGAGCCGTCGGTCAGAGCCGGGCTGAACACGGGGATGTCGTTCTGAAACACAAACNGTCACTTTAATCAGGCCCCGCCCCCTGACTCTGACCTGTCACTTTAATCAGGCCCCGCCCCCTGCCTGTGATGATGTCACTTAATCAGGCCCCGCCCCCTCCCTGTGATGATGTCACTTTAATCAGGCCCCGCCCCCTCCCTGTGATGATGTCACGCTGTTACCATCTTGTGCTGAGCCAGGTAGCGGATGCTCTCTCTGATCCCGGAGCTGATCAGGTTTGACGTGTATCCCAGGAAAATGGTGCAGCCCAGTTTCGTCTCCACGCCGCCGATGTAATCCTCGTCCTCCGCTGCTTCCTGTGGCTCCAGACGCTTCTCGATCTGTCGGACGAATCAAAAACAGATTCAGTCTGAGTGAGGATGTAACGTTATTAAACTGTGGGTTTAACGGGGGATGGATGCTTTACTGCTACAGTGGTTGCTATGGTAACATGTACCTGAGCTCACCTTTAAGCTCTCGCATGGTTCAACTTCAAAATCACGTCTCCACAATGAAAAGTAAAATTCACAAGATTCAGTTTCAGAGAAATTCTTCCTGAGCTTTTATTTTGTGTCTGTTTGTTTCTTATTTTATTCTGAAATTCAGGTTCCTGAACAAAAACTGTTCAAAGAGACGACGGGATGAAGGTGAACCAGGTGAGTCTGACAGGTCTGACCCCGCCCCCTCTGGCTCCGCCCCCTCTGGCCCCGCCCCCTCACCATGTGGTTGATCTCCTGGATGGCGAGGCCCAGCCGGCTGGCCTGGAAACCTGTGGTCAGGTACGTCTTCAGAATCGCCTGCAGGTCGACGCCCTGGTTGAAGTCGTAGCCTCTGATCGTCGGCGTCTCGTCCGGAAGTTTGCAGCTTCGCTTAAGGACCGCCTCCGTGGCCACGGGCGGGGCTTTGTCCGCCATTTTCCCTGAAAGACAGAGTGATGTAAGAGCTCAGGTTATTGCAAGTGAAAACAGGTGAACACATGTAAACACAGGTAAACACAGGTAAACACAGATATTAACTTTGAAGTTTCTGTCCCTGGGGTTTTGACCTGAAGCTGATTGAGCAGAACTCACCTGTCGTACCTGAGTCTGTTTACCTGTCGTACCTGAGTCTGTTTACCTGTCGTACCTGAGTCTGTTTACCTGTCTAAACACTGAGTTTGTTCCTGCAGGTTTTTACAGAAAAGAGTGAGTCAAGTTTTCAAACCTGAGCAAGAAATAATCTATAAAAATGTGTACCTCAGGTTGTTTACCTGTTCCTCAGATCATTTCATTCAGTGTCCGACCCTCAGGGTTCATAAAAAAACAGAAGTTACACAAAAATATTCTCAACAGTTTCAGGTTTGTCAAACTTTTCTCTGTAGAAAATGAAACATTTTCCTTCTTTCTCAGGCTTTTAAATGTAAATAAATGCGGCAAAAGTTCATTTCTTTATACAGAACTCATATTTCAATTCATCAAAAAAATCCTTTCTGAAAGTAAATTCCTCTTTGATGGTTTTAAACCAGAGTCTCAATAATTAAAGGAGAAAGTTTCTGAACATAAAAATCTCTGACTTTACTGAAATTAAACTTCACTCTGCACCAAAACTGCTCTGAATAATGTTCTTTATTAATGTTTACACCATGAATATGAAATAAAACTCTTCATGTTCTCAAGCTTTAACTTTTACAAACTAAAATAAAATTTTCTGTCCTTTTTCTGTTTGTAGAGTCAATAGATGTTTGTCTTGTTTACAGTTATTATCAGTTTTATATTTTAATTATTCTCAGTTTTATATTTTAATTATTCTCAGTTTTATATTTTAATTATTCTCAGTTTTATATGTTAATTATTATCAGTTTTATGTGTTAATTATTCTCAGTTTAAATGTTAAAGAGACAGAAACACGGTGGGTGTTGTTAGCATGAAGCTAATGTCTGTGAGCTCTGAGTTTAAACGTTAAAATATTTTAATGTTTTTATCTTTAAATGTTTAAATGTTAAATAATAATAAGCAGAGTCAGAGTCAGAGGTTTGGACTCACCTGAGCTCAGAAAAAGTGCAGTTTTCTTGATTTCCTCAGTTTCTGTCCGTAAACACAGAAACAGGAAACACGTGAGAACCACGTGGACGCCCGAGGCAGCAGATTGACTACGGAAAGCGCAGAGGGACAAACGAGGCGGCGGCGCGAGTCCGCGAACATCAGAAACCGATGAAAACATGAATTTTAATTTATTTACATTCATTTATTTCCACGGAACAGCCAGAGAATAAATGTCATTCATTGAAATAACTCCCCAGAATTGATCTACAATCATCAATAAATCTTTATTTATATGAAACCAAGATATAACAAACATTGTTAATGTTATTTTACTTTATTTTACTTTATTAACACAGATCCAGCAAGAAGAGACAGAGAGAGGGAGGGAGGGACAATCACCATGAACCTTGAGAGGGAGGAAAGACCAAAACCAGGACCAGGACCTGGACCTGGACCTGGACCTGGACCTGGACCTGGTTCCGGACCTGAACCTCGTTCTGGACCTGGACCTGGTTCTGGACCTGGTTCTGGACCTGGTTCTGGACCTGGACCTCGTTCTGGACCTGGACCCTCCTTCACAGAAGATGTTTGTGTCCAGACTTTAGACTGGTCCTGTAAATGTTTATATAGAAAAGTAAAACACTCTGAGCTCTTTGCAGCATTATCGCTGGAACCTAAAGTTAATTGCTGTAATTCTGTGATGTTTTAAAGTACGGTGAGAAAGTTAATTCTTATTTAATTTTTTTGCACGGCATGCTTGAAGCTCACATGAGGAGTCTCTAATCTCCTGATCAGAGGAGCTGAGTGACGTTTGTGACCTTTCTGTCTCCGTTTGTCCTTTCACTGACCTTTAACTTCACTCACACTTTGATCGTCTGATGAGGAATAAAAGCAGCGACGGCTCCGAAAACGCTCACAGTGTCTGAGCAGACTCACCTGATCAGAACCGTGTCGGCGCTAAAGCTCTCTGAGGGTTTGATGATGTCAGGAAAGATGTGCAGCGGCGGCAGCAGCAGCAGCAGCGTGGTTCAGGCACAGAAACTGGTGGATCAGCTGACGCTGGAGGCCGGCATGGAGAGAATAAAGGTCCAACAAACTTAAAGTTACAGCTGCAGGAACTGACCAATCAGCTTTTCTCCTCAGAGATAAGAGTTCTTAAATTTCAGGGTCTAAATCTTTGTTTCCCTCCTCAGATTTCTCTGACAGCGGCTGATCTGGTTCGTTACTGTCAGGAACACAGACGCAGCGATCCGCTCATCACCGGCATCGCCGCCTCCTCCAACCCCTTCAAAGACAAGAAGACCTGCACGCTGCTGTGACACCTGAGGACGCCAACACGCCACCGACCATCGCTGCTGTGACACCTGAGGACGCCAACACGCCACTGACCATCGCTGCTGTGACACCTGAGGACGCCAACACGCCACCGACCATCGCTGCTCTGACACCTGAGGACAGACCAACACGCCACCGACCATCGCTGCTGTGACACCTGAGGACGCCAACACG
>RPOG01006455.1:1873-23829 GCA_008086565.1 Thalassoma bifasciatum | reverse complement strand
TTATGAGGGAACACTCCATAAACTTTCATTGTTATGCAGATGATACTCAGCTGTACCTTTCTATGAAGCCAGGAGAAACTAGCCAGTTAGCTAAACTTGAATTGTGTTTGAAAGATGTCAGGGCTTGGATGAGTAGAAATTTCTTACTGTTGAACTCGGAGAAAACTGAAGTTATTGTTGTTGGACCTAAACAGCTTAGAGAGGCTCTTTCTGATCAGTTAGGTACTTTAGAAAGCATCAGTGTTGGATCTAGCAGTACAGTTAGGAATCTTGGGGTTCTTTTTGATCAGGATTTGTCTTTTAACTCGCATATTCAGCAGACCACGAGAACAGCATATTTCCATCTTCGTAACATTAGGAAAATCAGGCACTTCTTGTCTCAGAGCGACGCGGAGAAACTAGTCCATGCTTTGGTCTCCTCTAGGTTAGATTACTGTAACTCTCTTTTATCAGGCTGCTCTAAAAAGTCTATTAGGACCCTTCAGTTAGTTCAGAATGCTGCAGCTCGGGTATTGACTGGAACCAGGAGGAGGGAACACATTTCTCCAGTATTGGCCTCTCTACACTGGTTACCTGTAAAATCTAGAATAGAATTTAAAATTCACCTCCTGATCTTTAAAGCCCTAAATAACATTGGGCCGTCCTATCTTAGACAGCTTATAGTTCCATATTACCCGTCTAGATCACTGCGCTCTCAGCATGCAGGCCTGCTGACTGTGCCTGTGGTCTCTAAAAGTAATATGGGAGGTCGAGCCTTTAGTTATCAGGCTCCTCTTCTTTGGAACAACTTACCAGTCGAGGTCCGGGGGGCGGACACCCTCTCTATTTTTAGTAGCAGACTTAAAACTTTCCTTTTTGATAAAGCTTATAGTTAGAGCTGGATCAGGCCTGAACCAGCTCTTAGTTAGTTATGCTGCTATAGGTCCAGACTGTTGGGGGGAAACTGATACACTAGGCTTCTGTTTCCCTTTCTCCTCTGTCTGTCAGTCTAACTTTTATCTTAATGCACCTTTATAGTTATTAACCATGATCCTCTAGGAGTCTTTGAGCTTGTTTGTAGGTTAATCTGGATTGTTGCTGTGGATCTACCAGCTGATGTGGGACGACCTGACTCCAGCTGCTGTGGTTTTGACAGTTTTCCATTATTTTTGTCTCTCTTTGTCTGTATTTCCTCTGTCTCCCCTGTTTGTGTGGGTCTGGTTCTGTCAGAGGTTTCTGCCCATTGGAGGGAAGTTTGTCATTGCCGTTGTAACTTGCTAAATGCTGCAAAGTGGGTTAAGATGAGATAAGATTCCTTATATTGTCTTGGTGTTGGACCTCTGTTAATAAAATGAAATAAAACAATAAAAAATTGACATAAACAGGTATTGACCTCTTAATGTTTTGGAAATGTTAATGCTTTGTCTTGAGATAATGTTAAATATGATTCCGCGCTATATAAATAAAGATTGATTGATTGATTGACTTACCATGCATCACAGGAGCTTCCTGTCCTCAAAGGCCCCCGTACTATCATCAATAAATGAGGTGAGCAATCTGGAAAATTGTAAACCAGATTCTGGCCACTAGATGTTTCTTCTGTATACAGCAAACTCTATACCTACAAGTTCTGCCATGATCACAGGAAAAAGGAAGTTTCCCAAAAAGACATGATCAGACACACTCATTAAGCATCCTTTGTTTTGAAAGACTAATGAAGTATGTTCTGGTGCTGTAAAAAGCACACAAAGAACTCATAATACCCGACCCTGTCTTCTATCTCTTAACCTGCTTCTTCTTCATCATCTTCATCACAGGACAGCTGAAAAAGAAAGGCTCCATCATATACTCACTCCTGTTAAAACTGTCAGAGATGATCTGGAGAAACTCAGAGCTTTTAGAGCACCAAACTAGGTGGTATGTTGATTTCATACTGTGATGAAACAGTGCATAAGTCGCCCTGTATCCCCCATGGTGTTGATCGCAGGAAAACAGAGAGCAGAGCTGACAAATCTCTCTCCTTTTTCATTCTTACTCTTTCACAAATTGACTGTCAACAGTTCCTCAAGGACTTGAATTTCATGACACTTCAGAGTGAGTCATCCAAAGCTGAGACACAGAGAGGAAGTGTTGACGTTTATCCTGAGATTCTCAGAGCAGGTGAAACAATGACGGAAGAACATTGTAAATGAAAGTTAGAGTGAGGACACCAGAGCCTCAGACGAGCTCACAGACATGGCTACTGGACTGTTCAGTGAAGTTTTTTTCTCTTTTTTCTTGGAGTTGGCTGAAGCCCTCCCTGGAGCGCAGCGCTGCAGTCTCCTCCTCTGTGGATGCCTTCAAGGTGCAGAAGATAAGAAAAATTGGAAAATGGCACTGGGGGAAAGCTGAGCCATCCTCTTCTGAGAGAGCAGACACGCTCTCTCTGAAGTATTCGTCAGGAAGACTGTTTTTCTGAAATACTTCTGTTTTCTGCTCTTGATGATACCCAGAAAACTTTTGATAATAAATCTACCATAAGTTTTAAACACATACTGTATTTGTTCTTTGAAATCTGTTTCTAAGTGAGATTTAAATCACAAATTCTTAAATACTTTAGTTAAATATCATGTTGAGCTTACAAATAATTACCATGCTTTTTCAACAGCTGAAAGTGTGATGTCTCAGTGCTCCAAAGGTTGCTGAAATATGGACAAAAACCAGCCTCTCGAGACATTTGCAATGTTGCAATTGCAACAATTACAGCCAATGTTGGCAACTCCTCAGTAAGGACAGTAGCTATTGGCTGTCCCAAAAGTTGCTAGAAGTCACTGATTGACGCCATCACTTAATTTGTATAATTGAGTATTGACATGTAATTGTAAGGGACGCTGTAGGAGAAAGGAATAATGCAGAGACAAAACCTGCATAAAAACATCCTAAATGTTTAGAACTACAAATACCCTTTATTGGATTCATTCGGCACTATCATTCTAAAATAAAAAGTCATAACTTTGAGATAAAAGTTGAAACTTTTGAAAGGTTTGCTCTGTGAAATACTCCCTATGTGCAGTTACAGTGAAAATACAATTAAAGGAAAATTAAATGAATATTTAATAGAAATTTAATAGAAAACTTAATACAGTTTGATTTTCATTGGATCAAGTTGCCTTTGATTTCAAGTAAATTGTATTTCTTTAAAACCAGAACTTGTTTTGCTATTTTTGCTCATTTCCATTATTTTATTGCAACAAAACACCTCATTGAAAATGAGATATTTCAGTCCACCACCACCCCCACCCCCCCNCCCCCACCCCACTCACACACACACACACACAAGTCTGCCAAATCCTGGAGGGACTGAAAAATGGAGATGATTGAAATCTGAACAATGAAATGTTGGACAAATTCTTTTTTTGAGTCCTTCAAGAAATAAGTTCAGTAGACCCAAATCATTCCAGTCTTTTGAGTCACTTTTCATGTTAAGGACACTTCACCACATATTGCACTGTTTTCTTTCTGCCTATATTTTCTTTTCCAAACTCCCAGCTGTGCAGAAAGCTCGATTCTGATTCGTAACCCCTTGACAACCCCAATATGACAGTTATTAACTTTCTCTTACATGAGCAACGCCAGAGGCAAGCCGTGTCAAATCAATCTGCAGAAAACAGTCCCAGCACATTTGGCTCCTGTTAGTTGACACCATCGACCACAAGTTGAGATAGAAGTTTGTTTCTACCTGCATCTCGTTAGTAAACTGTTGCTAGAGCATAACTTTTGATGATTGTTCAAACTAGACACTGTCCAGCAGTCCTACTCTTAATGAACAGCCTTACTTTTTTTTTTTTTTTAAATAAAACCCTGCTCTGTTTAAATACAGGATAACCCCTTTTAATGACAGTTTGAAATGGTATTTCACTGCATTATTGCTTCAAGGATAGAAAACAGTAACTACTTGATTCTTTTTGCATTGCATCATGGGAACAAGTAGGTGGCCGCCCCTTGCCAAATAGGGGCCCTAAGCAGTATTTTATTTTAAAGACCCCCCAAGTCCCCCCATTAAAAAAGTCAACGTAAATACAGGCCTCATTAAGGTGAGAATGCAATTAATGCAAATATGACCACAACAAATTGTAATTATATTAATTATGATTTGATTCAATGAAATTCTGTGTATATATTTTCACATGATAATTTTTACATTTTGCACTTAGGTCCTTTATTCTTCCACTGCTGTTTGCTACTGTAACACTTGAAACTTCTCCACTGTGGATCAAATAAAGGATTATCTCAATTTAACTTATCTAATCGTACCAGTGGGGGCTGCTGGTCTAACAGGGAAAGCTCTTTTTTTCCTGGCCTACATACTAATAATTATAACTTTATTTTTATGGCACTTTTCAAAACAATGTCACAAAGTGCTTCACATAAATTAAAATAAACATTGAAAAGAAACAAAAGAAAAAAATAAAAGGGAGAAATTAAAGACAAATATGAGGATGAGTAGAGGATAAACAGCAACTTTATAAAATGTATAAAAGGCTTAAACCACCATCAAAGAGAGGAAGAAAAACATCAGAAAAAATGAAAACCAACAATGTTAAAACAAATTAAATAAGCAAAGAGAGAAGATTTAAGACATCATGAACGTGTTTATTTGTATGTAAATTCCAATCTCTTTGCCCTTTCTAGTCGTTTTAACAAAGACAAAGTCACTGATTACATGCACACCATATTCCCGTATTAATCAGAATAATGACAACATACTGATGTATTAGTCATGTAAACACCTTATTCCAATTGTCATAACTCCATTAAGCTCATTTCCCGATTATTAAAAATCTGAATAAGACCCCTGGCATATGCCTGTATTAACCCGAATATTGGTTCATGTAAACACATCAGAATATACTCCAGAGCAAACAGAGTAAAGGATTTTTTTTCCTTCTGCGCATGTTCAAAACGGCGAGAAGGCAAAAGGATCTACACTTTTGGGGCGAGGAGGAAACTGTACTGTGCGCTAAATATGCACCAGAACACAATCATCTTTTGTTGAGAATCTGCTGCTTATCACAGGAAACTGACATGACTTATTTCTCATTCATCCATCAGCTCCACAGTGTTTTACACAGACAGATGCTCTGCGTCTCTGGGGGTCTATGGGGCAGTGGGCGGGCCCTGATGTGATGACGTCAATGAAATGTACACAAAGCGGTATATATTAAAAACCTTTTTTTTTTTTTGTTTAGTTTACATTTTAGGGGAAGCAGAGCTTCCCTTGCAGTCTTACAGCAATCGCCACGTAATCATACACGACTTTTATGAGAGATTTTACTTCTGAAGAAGACTTCTCTTGATAGTGTCTACTGATAAGCTCTAAACCCCAGCCAACATATCAACTGGTCAATTAACCAGTCCTGTGTCAACAGTAAATGATAATCAGGACAGCTGGAAAGTTGAATCCTCAGTCCACATCTAGACAGATTTATCTTCTTTTGTCTCATGATCATCAGGCGAGCAGCTGGGCTCTTTTTACCACAAAGTTTCTCTTTTTTATTTCTACAGCATACCCTCCTTAAAATGAAGCATGAGCCTGCACTTTTTTTGACTTTGTCGTTCTTTTGTTTGCTCATCCACCTGCATCCAGCTCATCTGACTGCTGATTGGTCAGATGCTGCGTGCTGTCAATCAAAGTGGAAACGCGTGTGGTGTCAGATTACTTGGCCCTTTTTCTTCTGTCCTGCCCTAGGCTGAGCTGCCTCTTTAAGCGTGCCTCACAGCAGCAATTCCTTTATACATTTCAGAGAACGCACCCCCATGGACCGAGGGCAGAGGAGGATTAAGGTAGCCATGGCCCCCGGGCTATTCTTATTGTGGGACCCCTCGTGCATCATGCTCCCCCACACACACTTCAATTACTGTAACATTCCTGTAACAGCCTTTTGTTGTCACAAAAACACGAATGAAAGGTATCCAACCATAGGCCTTGTTGACTCCTCTCCAAATCTAATGATTGTGGTTGTGGACAAAAATTTCAATTTTGGTCTCATCACTCCAAATGACTTTGTCCCAAAAGTTTTGAGGCTTGTCTCTGTGCTGTTTGATGTTTTGTGATTTGTATATTTTGTGGAATTTGTCTAGAAATGGCTTTCTTCTGGGGATTCAACCATACAGCCCATTTTTTCTCAAGTACCTCGTTCTTGTGCATCTTGAATTTTCTTTCAGAGAGTCCAGTTTTTTAGTCGTAGTTATTTTGGGGTTTTTCTTTGCATCCCTGACAATTGACCTGGCTTTACCTTATGGCTGAAATTTTTGTTGGTCTACCTGACTGTGGTTTGGCTTCAACAGAATCTCTCATTCTTTTCTTCTTAATTAGAGTTTGAACATGGCTTATTAGCATTCTCAATTTCTTGGATACGTTTTTGTAACCCTTTTCAATTTCAATTAATTTTTCCTGCAGATCCTCTGACAATTCTTTTACTTTGCCCATGACTCTAAATTCAAAAATATATGTGTAGCACTGGATGAAAGATGCAAGTGTCTGTCAAGAGCAAGCGGTAAACTCCGGTCTGAAAAAATGAGAAAACAGGGAAGTGCTAAAAAGCTGCTGTTCCTCAAGTGACCACAAGAGGCTGGCTCCTGAAGTACCGGAAGTCCCATACACACAAAGCCAAATATAAAAGCTGTTTTCAGAGTTGAAATCAGTGTATTTAATGCCTGGTACAAAAACTGTCTCCCCGTCTGGATCGCTTATTTCGCTAACAGCAAACACTGGGAGGGGGGTGAATTTTCTAACAAAGCCATTTGGACGATATTTGGATCGCAAGCTTGCCCAATCAGAGCCACTGCTCAGATCATGTGACCAACCGGTGCCCAATAGCTGTGAGTTTGGGCACTCATCACTCATCCCAATTCCAATATGGCAGCGCGACTACGTCCTTGTTTCATACAGTCTATAAGTTGGCCACATAATCCCTCAATGTGGTGATCAGGTTGACAGCATTATATATTGTATTGTATTTGTGCTTTATTTTAAACATTAGCTGTAACATAAGGAAGTAAACAGAAGATAAATTAATAAATAAACATCTAAAAAATCAATCAGTTCAGTCAAATTAACTGTCATAATATAAGTCCAACATATCCAAAAAAGAGTGGGATGAAGCATGAGCTTATTGTGCCCTGCCTTTTCTGCACCACTCAGTTTTGAAGTCAGACTCCTCAAATGTGCATATTGACAATTTATGTATTCACAAAAATTAGAAAATAAATAGAGAAAAACAAACAATGCGGATAAAAACAGGCAGCAACAACAAATTGATGAATCATTATGATCATAATCGATAAACTCTCAGTTGTTTAGGCTCTTCTTCCCTGTACCTTGTGAAAACCATAAGCTTGTACTGTTCTTTAAAACCTGGATCAAGCTTGGACACTGCTGGAGCTCCACACCCAAACTGTTCTACAGCCTCAGCCCACTGAAAATTGAATATTTCCAGGAAACAGATTGTTTATGGCTTTGTACACAATTAGTGCTGTTTGAAATTGAACCAGGTCAGTGAATTTTAATGTTTCTGATTTGAAGATTAGTGAGTTTGTGAAGGTAAATGCAACGCCCATAAACAGTACAGCTTTGGGTTAAAGATGCTTTAAAGATTAAACATGTGGAAAGATTTGCTGTTTGGCCTCATGGTGGACAATTGTCCTTGTTTTGTTCATCGTCACAGTAAATTATCTCATTTTAATGTCTTTATTTATAATGAGAGTTGTGTTCTTTTACAACAACTGTTGTGATTTGAGGTAGCAACTAGATGGTGATTTCTGCATGCAAAAAGCAGTCATTTCAGCAGACCCTAGCATTGCATGCTGGGATTAGCGCACTCCCACTAATTCTGATGGTAGTGAAAGACTCTTTTTCCTGTGGAAAGTGTGAATATGAATAACCCAGATGTAAAGTGGCAGATAAACCATATTCCAGCACCCACTTCATCTGCTGACCGGACCACAGCTGTTCTGTGCACGTCCTCCACTCACTCCAGTACTGACAGTGACTCTGATAATAGTGCCCACTCAGACCACAGCACCACACCTCTGTTACGCAGAAAAAAAAGAAGTCTGAACATGGTCAGCCCTCTCTCACCTCCCATGACCACACGACACCTAAATCAAGTGAACCAGGTGCAGTTAAAAGGAAACACACTGTACTCACCAGCCCAAGAAGCCCGAATCTGGGTAATTAAATCACAAACCCACCTGAAGTACAACGCGTTGTGGTGGAACATGTCATCAAAAGTCAACCACCAACACCAAATAGATGAGGACATTCTCTGGAAAAATACCCAGGCCCCCAGGTGAGGCAGATTATGACACGTGGTCTTTACATGCAGAATTGATGTTTAATGATGACAGTCTTTCAGTCAGTGTCCTTCAGAGGAAAGTACTGGAGAGCCTGCTTCCCCCAGCTTCAGACGTGGTATGGCAAGACAGTATATGAAGCTGCTGGACTCTGCATACGGACTTGTACAGGACGGAGAGGAAGTGTTCGCCAGGTTTTTGAACACTAATCAGAATCCAGGAGAGAAGGCATCTGATTATCTCCTGAGACTGCAGAGTCTCCTGTGCCCTGCTGTGAAGAGAGGTGGTGTAAAACAGGTGAAGGCAGAAGGACACCTACTAAAGCAGGTCAAAGGTGGCTGCGGGGACCACAGCCTGGTCTTGCAGTTGGAGCACAAAAACGAAACACCTCCCAACTTTGCAGAGATGTTGCTACATAAATCCAGTTCAATTTGCAGGGGGGTACTGGTCCTATGAAAACGCTGCAGTATGTTGTTCCACATTTTGTACAGGGGGGCATTCTCATGTTTTTCCATCTTACTGTACAGAGCCCATGGTTCATACCGAGTGGTGAGATTTTGGCTTGAGTTATCACCTCATTTCTTCAGAGACTCTGAGATCTTGACATAGTCCTGGTTCAGTGCTGTTGTTGTTTGTGCATCTTTCGACCATCTTGTATCAGACAGTTTTAAAAGTTTCTATTCTTTGGTTGTCATTGGGCTGTAAACCTGCTGTAATAATCTGCCAGTGGGCTGTGGATCTGGAGGAAAAATTAAGAAGTATCTGAACAAAGTAAAAAAAATCCTTCTATCTCCAAAGCAGCAATTTATGCTGTAAACCACCACAAAATTGAGTGTGAGCTGCACATGGTACACACTCAGCCAAAGGGTTAATCTGTTGAAGGCGTGATTGCAGGTCACTCTTAGTGCAGGACATGTTGTAGTTAAATATCATCGAAATTGGCTTCTGTAGTTATTTATATCAATATCCATGTCGTGCATAACACCAAGAACTGACTTTGAATTGGCAGGAACTTAACAAAACGCTCCTCTGCACTGCCACAGGGTGACACATAACGCATGGTAAATGTCAACTAATCCACTTATGGGCCGCATTATTGAAAAGTACTTTGCCACTTTAATCTGCCTGACTATCTCAGCGAGGACCTGCTCTCCCATCAGCCCAATAAACTCTGTGTTGTGGAAGACAAATAGGATAGTGTTCCCTGACCTGTGTTGCCATATTTTTCTATGCAGGCTTTCAAGAGTGGGTCAAACTGAGCGATAACTTCCAGCACACCCATGGAATTCCCATTATGGGACTGTCCAAAAAATTTCACTGTGTCCTCTGAATAGTAATTCACGCTCTGCCAAAAACTTAGCGACCACAACCACCTTTCTGTGGCTCTTTGATGCTTCATGTTTAGCAAGGTGCAGGGTCGCATTTTTCCAGTTGCTTTAGCCTGGTATGAAAGCAGAGTAAAAAATCACCATCCTCAAATCATGTGCATGTGAAACAAAATAGGGGACCTTTGGAGGAAAAAAAAGTCGCCATTCCCTTGCCAGTTTTCTCGTAAAAAGTGTATTGGAAAAGAATCTTTTTTTGGTGTTTGTGTTGTCTTTCAGATGAAGCCACATCTGCATCTTTGTTCTGACATGTTTCTGGTCCCTTCACAATACTTTCTCATATCCTCATCAGTTTTGTCCCAGCATGCAGGATCCCGGCTCCAGGTAGCGTCAGCAGGATCAGTGTTATCTTCTGCCTTTTCTGCAGCATCAGGTCGATCTGTGGTGAACTGGCGGGGGCTAGCACATCACTGCTAAGTCCTGGTTCACTGGAGGCACAACATGCCTGGGGGGCTCAGTAGTTGATCCCTCAGATCCGACTTCTGGGAGACAAGGTGGGGTGCGGTAGTCATGATTGGCCTCGCCTCTAACTTTATCTGTGCTGGAGCTAACTGTGGCAACACCAGCATTAGCATGCTCTTTGTCTGCCTCAACTTTCTGCAGCTGGACAGCTTGTCAGTGACAGCCAGATGAAGACTCAGTTGCCTTGAAGAATCCTGCCAGTTTTAAAATCTTCTCAAGTAACTGCTCTTTTCTTTTTCCTCTCTCTTGCTGTGCTTTTCTCATACGGGCTCCACTACATTTTCTGTCTGACATTTTCACCACTGTTTGGCAGCTTCAACAGCCTGTGGTGATGCAAGTGAACAAATCGCTGACCATGCCCATTTGTTGATTGGATAGATGTAGCCTTTGTCTGCCCAATCAGGTGCTTAGTTTTTTGTGTTTCTTATCTCGGACCAATAGGGGCCCATTCAATTTAGTTTTGTAGTATATTTAGTCAACCAAAACGAGTCTGACCAGTCAGAGGGCCCCTACACATGTGAGACCCAAGTGGCAACCTCCAGTCTGATAATATGAGACAATGCTGAAGTGGTACAAAACTGTCTCCCACCTCACAAACTGTACAGGGAGTGAATTTTTTTCTAACTAGGCATTTTAGAAGATAATGAGGCCACAAGCTCATCTTATCAGAGGAGTAGCTCAGATCACATGACTAACAGGTGCCCAATAGCTGTGAGTCACTCGTCCTCTTTCCAATATGGTCGCACCAGCTGTTTTGCTTCTAACTGGGCTTCAGACACAGAAGAGTGATGTCACAGAGACTCCGTTCATCTATTACACAGTCTATGATGAGACCCCTGGGCTGCAGCCTAGGAGAATCTGTAAATGAATATGTGCCTGACTGTGGGGCCCTACACACAGAGTGTACTCCGTGTATAAGCAGTGTCACAGCACCTCTGGGGCCTTTGTGTGCATGTTTTGTTTTTTGTTTTGTTTTGCAAATTCATTTTTCCATGAATTATCTAATGCGTTCTAATTAAGAGTGAAGAGGATGTTCTGCAGCGGCTGACAGCTCAGGTTGACAGCAGCAAGGAGTTCAACATCTGTGTGTCCAGAATGAATCACCTGGAACGTGGACTCATGCTGTGGCAGCGCCAGAAGAACAGTTCCCACTCAACCTTTTCAAGGTTCAGTTCATGGGGGAGACCGGGATTAAAACTGGCTCTTTACAAAAAGAGGTTTTGATAGGTCAGGATCTGTTTTTATAAGTAATGCTACCTGATAAACACTAAAGTTGTGTTTTTTGCTGACATCAAGCTGTTTGAGGATGGCAAGGGGAAAATGCTGAAATACTTCTAAAATGGCTTCGACAAGGGTTTGTTCTGGTGTGTTTCTGAAATCAACTGAATTTTCATTTGCATGATTCAGCACACACTCACTTACTGGTACCGTCGACATGTTTCATGGTAAAGACGGATTGTCTGTTTTTGTTTATTTCTTTATTCACCCTAATTCCAGAACTGCTGTGGAAATATTGGCTGTAAGCCTTGCACAAGGTGGCCCTGCATCAAAGTTCTTACAAGACTGGTGCTGCAATTTCTTTTTGACTGTAAGTCTAGAAAACATTGCCAAAGATGATGTTCATCATTGATCAACAGGGTAGGTTGCAAAACAAACTGTTTCCTTGGAATGAAGGCCTCAGGGGTATCATGGAATCTTTTGGTTTGGTGCTGCAGATCCTGGCTGTTCGCTTGAATATCATTGATTTAATCTTTACTAACCAACAGTAACTGTGCAAATATAGGTTGGAGAGAAGAAGAAATCGACTGATTTGGGACTTTTTAAACTCATGACTTTTCCTTTAGCAACACCAAGACGTCGCACTCTCGTCATTTTGTAAACCAAACAGTAGTAGCAGTGGTAAAATACTAAAAAAAAGTAGAATTAGAAAAGGGTGTATGGCTTCTGTTATTTATTGACCGTTCAAGTTTAGCTATTAATGTCATTTTAACATGAAGGATCTATAATTTTCTTCTTTATTTCCTCTAGATCGAAGAAATATCAGACCTATCATCATTCACTGAACAAATTCTCAACTGTGGCTACACAGAACCTATGAATGATGTCAACAAAGACAAAACAACGAGGTTTGTATGTAATAAACAAATTGTTTAACTTCACTTGTAGAGCAAGTGTCAACTCACATTCATTTTTACCCAGTGAGCAGTTTTGGTCTGAGAATGACCAAATCATTTTGTCTGTTCTCCAGAGCAACATATTAAGATCTATTGCTACGAAGTTCAGTCCCTCCAAATAATCCTATTAGAATAATGACGTAAATGAATACATGTGGAAACCCTGTACATAACATCTGTTTTTCTGTTACATTTGAAGAACAATCTTGCTACACTCAGCTGCGAGGCAAACCGTCACGCTCAGGCAACTTTACGACAACTTTACAGCCGCATAGATGTCATGGACAGGAACAGGGAGCTTTGCTGTGGCCCCTTTGTGGCTGCAGATACTGATGAAGTAAGCTCCCATGATCTCCTTAACCAGAGGCATTTCAGCTCCTCATTGACACCATGTAACAGGGTTTATACTGATGTTCCACTTGCAACTGTGTCATTTTTAAAGCTGGCTAAACAGCACCACTAACAGGAAGTGTATGAATACTCCATGAGCACGTAAAACTACAGCATTCAATAAAAGATGTGCACGGGCTGAAAGCTAGCAGGTCAAAGAGCAGGTTTTTTTTGTTGCTGAGTTAACATATTAGCACGTTTTTTTTTGTAGTGTTTCCCAGATGAACATCTGCCAGCTGAATATCTGACCAGGATCCATCTTGTTCCTGTCAGGAGAAAAAAGTGCAGTCAGAAAACACAGTCCTGCTCATCCTGAGAAATACACAACTCAGAGTCCAGGGTCATTGAACCATCCAGCTGCTGCACAAAGTCACTTGTGGTGGTTACACTACATGTAATGGACATGAGCTCAATACAGCTGATATCAGTTTTTGTTTTCCAAGAATAAAGTGAGGGTGATGCATGGAAGTCAAAGAATGACGGAGGATTAGGGCCACGCTAACAGTAAATAAAAAGTAAACTTACAAGTAAAAAGGAATAAAATTAAAAGAATAAAGTCATAGATTTATGAGAATAAAGTCTTAACTTAAGAGAGCAATCTCATGTGCATGCGTCAACCAGGCTGCCTGTCTTGCTGTTTGTTTACCAATTTTTTTGTGCTTTTTGACTTGATTAATTTATCTTTATTGCTCTATTCGTTGTACTACATTGTTATTAAAGCTGTGCCTGAGAGTGCTGAGAGTTTTTGGACTTTTTATATACACCATGCAAATTGAGTATTTGCAACCCAGCAATGTTTCAACCGGGATCAGCTGATTGCGCTGAAGCTGCCACAGCATTGACAATAGCTGTTATCCCAGTGGAGTTATGGAAACTCTGGACACACACAGGATGCAAAGGAGGAAGGAAAAAAGCTGTGCGGGAAGAAAATAGGACCGATCTGCACATTACTACTGTCTATGTGCTGGTGGAGATGAGCTGTCTAAGATTCTGAGCCTAGACTGGCTGTCATAGGTAGTGTAAAACTGTTCCTCTTATTGTGGTTTTGTTGGTAAAAAACAGTAAAACTCTGGCAGCAGGGTTGCCAGAGTTTTACAGAGCATCAGAGCAGGTGAGAAAAACTTAAAGTTAACAAGTGCTACAAAGACTTAAAACATCAGCAGTGGTCAGGAAAGCAGCCATGCAAAGGGACAGAACATTTACCTAGTTTATTTTAAAGATAAGTCAACTGTAACCTGACACATCAGACAGGCAGTTCATACAACCGCTTCGATGTTTCACAAGACCATCTGGGAAAGAGCCGTACCAGAATGTTTTCAGAGGCAGGACCTCTAAAAACACCAGCAGCTGGTGATTGGACGACTGTTCTGCTTGACACACTCATCACAGACCAATCCACATCAAGTCACGGTGACGGAGCAGATGTGCTCCGCCGCTGAGAAACAATAAACCAATCAGGAGATGAGCAAAAAAAAAAAGAGCAAAAACATTGTTTCCTGTTAGAAAAGCTGTCAGTGACGCTCTCTATTCTTCTTTTGAAGAAGAAATTGAGTCTATTTCTGATCAAACTGCAGATATTGCTGCGTCTACAGGGAGTAGACAGTATTTAGCTGTGAGTGTGAGAGCTGAATAAGAGAGTTTGATGTTCAATTCGCCCCATCATACAGATAAAAATTCAGTTCTATGGGGCACTAACTCTGTGTGCCATTGAAAACAAATGTTAAAGCAATAAAATAACCTTACATACAGAGTTATCTGCTTGTGTGTTTATGCTTTAAGTTTGTGGCAAGGTAATTTGTGTCGATCCCTTCCAGGTTTCTATTTCCCATATCAACCTGCTAACTAAACATTTTTCCTAATATAATATCAAACATGATTACATAATTTTCTAGTTGAAGTTCAAGTAGATGTGATCAGTGGAAATGATCCTCCTCAGTTTGGGAAGATGTTTCCCACCACAAAGTTGTAGACGCCAGAGGATTCATATAATTCAGCTTCGCTCTACAAAATCTGCAGTTAGTTGTGAGAGAGTTGAATGTTTGACCGACAATTTAAATCCCTTGAATCTATTGTTATAACCTTTGTCTTCAAGTAAAGCTTCAGTAAATTATCAGAACAGGAGGACAGGAGGAGTCCCTAAAACATGAGTTGAAATTCATGATGATGTAGTTCAACACCCAGTACCAGTGTTTTCAGAATTCAGTGTTTGCTCAGAGCAGCAACCCTCCCTCCTTTTGTCAACCAAGGAGATAAAGAGGTGAAAACAAACACTGTGCCAAGAAAGCACAAGCAGCAGCTTGCTGTGTGGACAGAGAGGAAGCATCTGTTCTGTAAAACCTCATCAATTAAACATTGTATTAAATACCAGAGGAAACAACCAGTTCAGTGTGACATCTCTGGGTTTAGATACTACTGTGCTATTGATCAAAGTCATGCAAGTTTAACCCCAGAGCACAACTGCTGGATGATTTTTGCCTGGCCATCGTGCGTACATGGTTTTCATCATGTTTTTTGTCTGAGTGTCATAAGTCCCTGGTTGCTTACAGGCTGCTTAATGATGTCATTAAAGGTAGGCACGTTTCCCTGCTCTCAATCCTTTTTTTCAACAGACGTGTTTGGGTGATTTTCACCTGAAGTTTAAGTTTGAGGGGAAAAATATTTTTACTATAGTCCATTATTGGTAAAAAAAATAAAATAAAACAAATCAAAAGGTATAACCTTCACTGGCCAAGGCTCACATGATGATAGCTTTTATATGAGACTATACACATTGCCTGGCCAAAAAATAGTCGGCACCTGGATTTGACGAAGCAAATACGTAGAAGCCTCCTATTGGATAATTGCTGCGTGGGTGATCATCTTTCAGCCAGTAACAAGTTATCAAACACCAGCTGATGCAATGAGTAACTTCTCATTTCTTCAACAACCATGGAGACAGACACATCCTGTGGAGAAGATGTTAGTCTGTTTAAGAAGGAAAGAACCATTGGCTTCAAGCAGAGAAAATATCTAAAGAGATTGATGCAGAAACGACTAAACTTGGGTTAAGAACTGTCCAACACATTATTAAAAACCAGAAGGATGGTGGGGAACCATGGATGGAAAAATTTCCTGTATGATCATGAGCGGCGATCATTTAAATGTTTGGCCAAATGGAAGGAAAACAACAGTAGAACTCAGGAGTATGTTTAATTAAGTAAAAGCATTTGCACATGCGTGGTGTGAAGGGAACTCAAATGATTGGGACTGAACAGCTGTGTAGCCTTAAGAAAACCACTGATCAGTGAGGCTAACCGGAACAAAAAGATCCAGTCTGTTAGGAAGCATAAAGACTGGACTCTGTATTGAAAGAAGGTCATGTGGTCTGATGAGTCCAGATTTACCCTGTTCCAGAGTGATGGGCGCATCAGGGTAAGAAGCGAGGCAGGTGAAGTGATGTACCCATCATGCCTAGTGCCTACTGTCCAAGCCTGTGGGGGCAGTGTTATGACCTGGGGTTGCTTATCTAAGTAACAGATGAGAACTTTAATTTGCCATGTTTTGTTCTACTTCAGTATATTATGAAATTTTACAATCAACTGTAATCTCCTGGTTTTGTTTAAATAGAGGCTTGTTGTGTAGTTTGGACACATATTGTCCCTCTGGTACCCCCATAGAAACACCAGAGAATTTATATTTTCTCACACTGGTGTTTTTGAAAACCCTGATTTCAGCCTCTGTATCTAACACTTTGCATTAGCTGCTGTGTCCCTGAGTCTCCTACAAGAATCTCTTCATGGTCCCTTTACTAAACGTACTCTACCTGAGCACTGATGCTCACGTCCTTTTCTTTGGCAAACACGTCAGAATTTGTCCACAAAGTTTATTAGGTAGTCAAAATGAAAATCCACAGAACTTGTTAGCTTAATTGCTTTCTAAAATTGGCTGACTTTTTGTAAATTTTCAGTGTTAACCCCTGGTTTACCTTTTATTTCACCCTCAGGCAGTGATTGTCCAGTGGAAAGGCTTATGGACTAATGGGCATCTTATTAATAAAGATATTTGCTTAATGTTTTGTTCCAAGCCTTGAGGCACCAAACTTCTAATATTATGTTTTGATGCCAATATTAAAAAAAACTTTGTTTTTATGAGAAATTCAAAGCAGCAGATTTTGCACATTACATGGAGTGAAACTAACATGAAAGTTGTGGAAAGAAACATTCAAATCTGAAGTTTCTTTGTGAGTTTGTAGCAACATTTGGGGCATGTCACCCGTTGAGCAGGAGCCTGAGCTGGAACCACAGCTCTCCATTTTGAAATTGGCTTCACGGAGGGTTTGGATTTCTGGGAGTTGGCGGCTGTGATGAAGGAATGGACAGCATCTGTGCCACCAGCTGAGTTGACTTAAGCCTCCTGGCACTGCTTTCATTTGGAGAGTGGCTGTGGGTTGCTGTGTTTGTTTTAGTGCTTCATGGTTGCTTTCAGTCAAACTTCCCGTCTGTCTGTTAGTCTCTTTTGAGCATTATGTTCAATGGGAAAGTTTTTCCTGCAAAAGTGTTGCTAAGCAACAATGGCACATCATATGATCATGTTTGTGAATTGTTTCTTTAAAGATTGTTGAGTCTGAGAACATATGGGCGTAAAAGAACTGAAATACTGAAAGAAAAAAAATAAACATTTTAATTAGATGATGGGAGAGATTGGTAAATAAATAAATACTGTAGACCAGGGATTTGCAGACCACAGTCCAGGTCTAGACCCAGATGGCATCCTGGATCAATCATTGATAAATCATTGGGGGATATTGAATTTGAAGAGATGCTTCTATTTCAACTTGTACAGTTTCCCCAGTGTTGCTCAGCAAAGTGTTTACGCTCCATGTGCTAAACATTACCACTCTGTACACACGAAAGTCTAGAGGCAGGGGACAGACAAAAGGAAGATAGGAAATACAAATAAAGAAAGTAGCACAGAGAGGAAAACAATGAAGCAGTGCTCATGTTACACTGGCAGATAGAACTTGTAGCACTTCATCGCACTTATGAAAGTTCTTCCTCAAGTCTTCATTCTTGCTTGTGCAGCACGTTGCTTTAGACAAAAGCATTTTCTGAGTGAAGCTGTAGAATTGTTGAATTGTAGAGCATTGTCATGATAGCCTAAGATATGAAATGTTCAAGGACAGTAGTGCAAGTGGTTGTAAGGTGCAACAGATAGTTCAGATATGGAAGCCTGCAGGATCCCAGTTAGCTCGATGATGAAACCAGGTTATCTGCTCCTAATACAACTGAGAAGTGTCCGCTGTCAGCGTCTTCTTCTCATGCAGGGGATAGATGATAGCAAGGTCTCAAAACTCCTATTGCAATTCTACTGTTTGCCTTTCAACCACATCTTAGGTATATTTTAACAGTGAACTCTTAAAAGGTCAGACTAAACAGGTCACTTTGAATTTGTGAAAATAATGAATAATCGTCCTGTGTGGAACACTATACAAAAGTATTGAACCCGCACATGTATTTAACACAGGCATATTTCTTCTCCAGCTTCTTTAACCTTGGATGTTTTGATTCATCCTGTGTGTTTCTTTACATGGTTTTCACTTGTTGCAAAGTATCAACATTATCACCCCTGCCTGCAACAACTTCTGTTTCCTGCTACATTTTCATTTTTTTTATGGAAGACCTAAAAGGCAAGCATTAAATATGATTTATTGTCTCATATTTCTCAAGGTAATGAGCACATTTCAGCTGTTTTCTTGCAATCATAATTTCACATCATATTATCTAAAGGTATGATAAATCCATCATCTCATTTCCAGGAATAACTTTCCCAGCGATCTAAAATTGGAAAAAGTTGGTTGAGTGCTATCATTAGCCAAAAGACAGTGTGCCTACCTGCCTGTCTGATTTTCATGGAGAGATATATAGTCTTGTTATTGCTAGAAAACGGATGGTAAAATGGATTTAACCCCTTAGTTCCCACCCAATTCTGGCCTATTTACCATGCTATGTTTTAGAGCTTATAACTGTAGAACCACGAGGTCAAAATTCATCAGTGACACTTCATTTGAACGATTAAAGTCTCTAGTTTCAGGAAATAGTGTGTGGCTAATCACATCAGGATAAATGCAGCTGAAACACTTTCTTCCTCTTCATTTTTTATAACCAACTTTTGAACATCATTAACTTCAAGATGCTTCATGTCAGAGACAAAAACATCCACCACATCACTTCTACACCTCCATCTACATCTACATCAAATTGAGCTTTCTAGGTAAAACCTTGTAGGAGTCAGAGAGTTATTAGTCTCAGGTGACCTGACACAGCTGATGCGTTCTCATTCACCAAAGTTTAGTCTGACAAAATCATGTGATCAAAACATCTGTATCAGTGCTCTGTGTCCTTTTTTTGTTGACTTTGTTCTCTCTACCCACCCTGTGCAACTGGTTCTGGATTTCCTGACAGACAGGCTGCAGTCTGTGAGGATCCATGACGTCTCCTCCTCTCCCATCATCCTCAGCATCAGCTCCCCCCAAGGCTGTGTGCTGAGCCCCCTCCTGTTCACCTTGCCCACATATGACTGCTCGGCGATAAGCCTGAGCTGTCTGATTGTGAAGTTCGCAGACGACACTGCTGTGATTGGACGCATCACAAACAATGACGAGTCCGACTACAGGAAGGAGGTGGAAGACCTGGAGGGCTGGTGCAGAGACAACAACCTCTGCATCAAAGTGAAGAAGACGAAGGAGATGATCGTGGACTTCAGAAGGAGCAGACATCTCCTCCCTCCCCTGCACATCGGAGGAACAGCGGTGGAAGTGGTCTCCAGCTACAAGTATCTGGGCGTGCACATCTGGGACGACCTCACCTGGAGCACCAACACTTCCTCTCTGGTCAGGAAGGCACACCAGCACCTCTACTTCCTCAGGAGGCTGAGGCGCGCCGGACTGGGGAGCTCAGTCCTGACGGCGTTCTACAGGTGTGCGGTGGAGAGCATCTTGTGTTCCTGCATCAGTGGTGTATCTAGCTACAGCAGGCTCTGTGTTAACTGTAAGACTACTGGTTACTGTTTGAGTGATTGACAGGGCCGACAGTTGAGAAACGAGGCTTTTACGCAGCATGAGCTGACACTACTTGCGTGTCAAGCAGAGCGCACTTCCCGTATAAATCAGGCTCTCTTGACATCAAATCTCCACGTATTGGGATGGGGTCACTTTTGTCTTGCAGCTAGCACACTAAAGTAAACAAAGACTTGCAGCTTTGTCAGATTGACATTGAGGAGGAAATGCTCTAAGACTGTGAAGCTGCTGTTATTGATGAGAACGAACACGACAGACAGACAAACAACGGACTTTACAGGAGAAATTTCACCACTTGGAAAAATTTGATGAAACAACACTTTTGATATGTTTGAGCTCTGGATTCCTCTGGATTCAGTTTGTATTAGTTTAAAGTTCTTAAACTGTTTTACTCCTCCATATGTGGCTGAACCTCTGCGGTTTGAAATATGCTCTTAATATTTCAAAGAAACAGAATAAAGAATGTACCTCTATCTTTTTTAACCTTTAGTGGTGAATAATTAGAGCTTTAGAGTTCCAATGGGGATTTTTCCCCCTTTTTTGCTTCTAGCACACATGCTGAGCTCAGAGTCACAGGGTTGCTCAAATCAACTCAGACTCCTCAACCCCAACAACTTGAGTTTTACATCTTTGGGTGGGTTAGACTTTGTTTGAAAGTTTCTGTGACTGGACCCTGACCAGGGAAAGGTGCAACACTAGCACTAGATAACCAAAGTCCCCACCTGATTGGCTCAGAGCTGAGAAGCCTTCTTGTCAACACCATAGCAGATAGAAACTGGAAAGGGGTCACGGCAAGGCTTAGGCTACTTCAGTCAGAAAGTTATTCGTCTAACCATAGACTGTATATAGAATGGACAGCGTGCCTCCGCCTGTCACCGTTCTACAGTTTTGAAGCCCAAAAACCCCGTTACTGGAGCCGTCATTGTGCAGCCAAAGTCTGCACAGTAGAGAATTTCTGGTGGAGCTGAGTAAAAAACAGAAATAAAAATATTTATTTTGTCTTTTTTAGAAAGTTTAGTCTCTTTTTAGCTCTCTTTCCCAAAGTTTCTTATATCTATCAACTATTGTAAAACAAAACTTATAACACGGTTTTTAACGTCAAATAACTAATGAAAATTAAATAAAAAAATTTAAAAAATTTAAAAAAAAATTAAAAAACATTAAAAATTAAATAAATAAAATTAAATAACTAATTAAAAATTATTGTATGACAATACAACTCCTTGAATCCTTGAATCCTTGAAAAACCAACTCCTCAGTAAAAAAAAGACCTGGACACAATGCAGCCAATTTACATCGTCATAACACCTTAAGGTCAGGTAACCGTAAGGATGAGAGAAACATTTCTAATTCTCCTAATTTTTTAAACTTTTCCCGACTCATATCCTGAATGCATGGGGAGGCGGGGCTTATGACCTATACTGCAGCAACTGATTATACAGTCTCTGAGTCTAACTACGAGCTATGACAAGGGTCCAGTGGAATACAACCTCTTGAACCAGGCAGTGAGTTAAAAGCAAAGATTTTGTGGTGGATTGCAAGAATATTTCATTTTTATTTCACCATTTGTTTTGATTGTCTTTTACTAGACTGAATAGCCCACACTCTCCTTTCTCAGCAGGCTTCGCTTTATGTGCCAGAGATGGTGAAAGCTTTACCTGTATGTTTAGTGCAGCAGATTTGTACGGAAGACTGCTTCTTTTTCAGGTTCATACTGGAGCACAGAAGAAGCATCCTCACATCATGATCATGTCCCTCACTGCACAGCAATAAAAACACTGTTCAAAAGGAGAGCCGTTCATGTTTGCATCTATTCCCACATTCAAAGCTGTTTTCCTTTCACTTCACTAGAATGTCTGTCCATTGAAGAGCAGGGGCCCTGAAAAGATAATCACAGTGCATGCAGTATATTAATCAGTATTTAAATACACTAAAACAGAAAAGTCTGTTTATCCTTCAGAAGATGGTGGATACAGGGCTATAATCATCAAACTAAATGTTAATAAGGAAATACAAAGAGCAGTTCATAGTTCAGACAGTAGTATAATTATTTTTAGAGGCCTTCACAGTCATTTAATGAATACTTTTAAAGTGTACCAAAGTTGTATGGCTACTAAATGTGCTTAAAGCAATTCTACATTGCCCCTGCAGAGCATTCTCTGCTCATCCAGCGCTTAC
>RPOG01006454.1:1975-23838 GCA_008086565.1 Thalassoma bifasciatum | reverse complement strand
CTCATTATGAAGCCCAAAATCCCAGCCTGATTTGCTTGTAGCCGCTCGTTGATGCTACCAATCTCTGAAGAAAATCTCCAGCAGCTTGAAAGAGCCAATTGTTGAGCAGTTGTTGTTCAGCATGAGGAGTGTTGGGAGTTCTGAAAAAGCAGCTGGGCTAGGCGACGCGCGCTCCTCACATGGCACCCGTCAGTTTCCGTAGTGTAGTGGTCATCACGTTCGCCTCACACGCGAAAGGTCCCCGGTTCGAAACCGGGCGGAAACAGCGTTTATTCCTCTACTCCCTCTTTGCTTTTCTTCAATGCTTTGAAATTGCACGCATCCGCCAGAACCCGCAATCCCAGGCAGGGCTGGCGTAGCATGCGCCCGACTCCTTCCGCGCTCCTCACAGGGGTGTCTGTCGGTTTCCGTAGTGCAGGGGTCATCAAGTGGTAACCAGGGTCTGGCCTGGTTAGTACTTGGATGGGAGACCACCTAGGAATACCAGGTGCTGTAAGCTCTATGCTATTTTCCAGCTGAGCAGCCGAGCAGCTGAGCAGATCAGCAGATGAGGACAGGGCAACCCACTGAGCAGGAAACGTCTTTAGACGTCCGAGTCAAGTTGATATCATGTCGGTATGTCCAGGTCGTGATCTGGACGTCCATTTACAGTCGGATGAAGTTGATAATTGACGTTAAGAAAGAGGTTCAGCTAGGACCCGGTCGAAACGTCTACAGACGGCCAGAACTAGTTGAATATTATCTTATCTTTCAAGTGTTTTAAGATCAAAGAAATCAGAAAAAAATGAAAGGAGTATTTAAAGTTAAGAGATGATGTTATATAAATACCTCCCTACAGATGCCACACTACTTTTACTATAACAGACTCTCTCCCTGTGGTTACAGTGCAGAGAAGTGGACCAGTGAGCCAATGCTATGCTAAAAGCTACACAGCCTTCCCCTTAATGTGCTTCCCTGCATTAATACTGGACAGGGTCGGGTTCATTAGGTTTTTTAACACACACAGTCTCTCTCTTTCTTTCTCTCGCTCTCTCACGAACAAACACACACACACACACACACACACGCTTCTACCATCACAGACTGTTTCTATATGGACATTAGCCTCAGTGTTGTGTGGATTGATTAGCAGACAGGTGAGGAGAGCTGAGCTGCCGCCGGTTATGGTTATAAAACGTTGGTCTCACAGTAAAGTTGTTGTGAGTAGAGGGCTGGGCTGTTTATTACAGTTTTAGGAGAGTCTACAGCGTAATTTACCTTAAAAACATGGATCTGATCTCCAGAGCTTCTCCGCAGAGCACAGACCGCTCTCTAATGACAGTTTTTTCATCTCACAGTGAACTCCTCAGGGCGAGTCCCACACTCACTGCTGATTGGCTGTTACTGTGCTGTAGCTCTGTGTGTAACCAATCAGACAGAGTTGTGGGTGGGACAAAGCTGGAGGCAGAAAAGTGACTGCAGACAGAAGCACGCTGGCTTCACGGAGCTTCACTCTTTTAAATGGATCATTACCGGTCGTCAGATTGAAAAAAGGGCAAATGCCGATAATCGGGGTGACCGATAATCGGTCCATCCCTTGTATTAATGTAATTTTAGTTTTTAAAAAATAAGAGCATGACTGAATTCCTTAAATTACAGCCAAAACTGTTTGGTAACAACTATGATTGGTCTCTCACCCGCCCATACTAGAAGATAAACTGGGGATAAACATCGGGGCTGCTCTTGGTCTTGGACCCATTTTCCGTGCTAAAAAATAACATGAGGATCCTGTGGTGTGAGCCGGCCCGAAGTGAATTACAATACAGACTTGAAGCAAACTAATAAAAAAATACTTGTATTTGGGTCAATGACATATTGAGGGTCTAAAAAAGTTTTTTTAATAAGTTCTTTGAAAATGGATAAAAATAGTCTTTTTGAGTCAAGGAATATGTGTTTTAACAGATTTTAATAGTTAACCAACATTTTAATTTTTTTAGATTCATTATTTTTTAGTAATTTTAACTTGACCACCCCAAAAATGTCAGGTGGTGCAACCAAATATATGTAAATATATTTATATGTTCCTGTTAGTTTTTCTCTGTGAAATCATTGGCAAGTATCTCTTAAGTTTCTGTGGTGATTTATACATTATCATTTTGTGGGTGTCTTTTTTATTTACAATAATTCCACGTTATTACATTCTAGTGATCAGGTATTTAGTATTTTTGGCATCTGATTTTAGATTTTGAGACAAAAAAAAAACTAAAAAATTGCAAATAAATCCATAAAATAAAAAAGCTTATCGCATTCTACTTATCAACTACTTGTTGTTCACTTAAGCTTATTTTTTGATGGTTTAAATAAATGAATAAGTGAATGAAGTAATGGATTTACCTGGTCGCACCAACTGACGAGGATCAGTTGCGCCACCTGACCACATCAGAAATGACAGCAAATAAGATGAATAATTGTTTGTTTTTTTTTCATTTCAAATATGATTTGAAAGACGTTTTTGAGACGTTGGGTAATGATAAACAAATAATGAACAAAATAAAGCTGTATAAATAAGTAGTTTATATAATATTTACATATATACCATATACTAAATCATTATTATGTAAAAGCTTTTAAAATATGACATTTTTGCTAAAAAAATATATAAATATTTTCAAGAAATGTAACTAATATTGGCTTTAAATACCTTTACTTCTCTCGTGTAGTGACATTCCTGCAGTTGTGCCACCTGACATTTCAACTAATTTCCACAGAAAAAGGCATCTGCTTGGACAACTGTAGTAGCATAAACCATTGTTATAAAGAAAATTTGCATCATTTTTTGAGTAAGATAAATAATTTTATGTTTAAATAACATTTCATCAGTGTTATATTGGTTGTACCACCTGACATGGAAATTGTACCAGTCACCAATGAGCTGAAAAAATCTATTGTTATGAATATTTGCAAGAAATCTACAAACTTTTCCACTTGGTCACAAATGTGAGTTGGGGTCCTCTGGCTGATGCAGTTTCCTGTTTGCTATTATGTCCTCTTCATTTTAAACTAAAAGTCCAATGTTACAGTTGCACCACCCTGACATTTGACAAGATGGAAATTGTGGGACAAAAGTTTTTTAAATTTCTCAACACCTTTAAAATTATTTTTATTTGCAAAAAATGTCTTATTTGAAAAAGTTCAAGCATAAAATAATGCCACTTTATATATTATTTAAACTTACAATCACTGACTTTCAATTTTTAGACTTTAATTACTGTGTGCACTTGTCAGGACAGTTGCACCACCTGACGTTTTGGGAGTCTGCGGTGCCAAAACACAAAAAAATATGTGTCATTTGAATAGTCTTGAGATTTATTCAAATGATACATGTTTCATAGATTAAAGAAGTACATGTTATAAATTGCTCAATTTGTGATGCAAGGAAATATTGCACTCGGACACGAAAATATGCACGTCATGTCATTGACCCACATACAAAGAGGAAAAGGGCAAAAAAAAAAAAAAAAGAAGATACCTGGATGGGTTTTATAGACACCTGAGGGGGGCATCGGTGTTGAGGAAGCCACACCAGTCACAGCAGAAGCTCCACCTGGATATAAAGTCAGTGCTGCACAGGCTGAAACTGTGGGCACTAAGAAGAAGGTCACCACACCAGCACTTAGAGACACTTTTTTTTTTTTTTTTTTGATGGGTTCTGCCAACTTTACGATGAGTATTTTTTATGTCTGACACACTTTGAATTGCAGTGGTTACTCAAATATTATAAGTAAATACTTTATTTGCCTGGATCACAGAATGTCTTATGTTCAGGGCAGATCGAGAAAGATTAAACAAACTGATGACAGGTCTGAATGTGGAGCTTGAGCAGAGTCACACACCCTGAAAGAAGAAGAGAAGAAGAGAAGAAGAGTGAAGGTCCTCTCACTACCTCTGATGGTGAGAGAATGAGTCAGCACAGAGCTCTGCAGGCTGAGGGGATATATAGACTCCACACAGCTGCTGTGAATCAGGGACAATCAGGGACACACACACACACACACACACACACACACACACACACACACGGCATGTAACAGGAAGACATTTGGATTTTGAAAAATGGGAGCATTAACTGGGGAAGGGGGTGAAAAATTCGAAATATTATTTTATTCATTCTATCCGCTGCTTTATTAATTGTTTGCACCAACAGACAAAGACAAATTCCTTGTATTGTTAAAACTACTTGGTAATAAATCTGATNACACACACACACACACACACACACACACACACACACACACGGCATGTAACAGGAAGACATTTGGATTTTGAAAAATGGGAGCATTAACTGGGGAAGGGGGTGAAAAATTCGAAATATTATTTTATTCATTCTATCCGCTGCTTTATTAATTGTTTGCACCAACAGACAAAGACAAATTCCTTGTATTGTTAAAACTACTTGGTAATAAATCTGATTCTGATGAAGGGAGATAAAATAGATGAAGAAAAATCAAGTATCGAAGGTGTTTTAAGGGGGGTTCATTAATCACTGTGGGGGGTGTGGTGAGAGTGGTGTGTCCATGTGGATGAAGAGAGAAAGGATGGATGGAGAATCTGAGTTTTCTAAGAAAGTTCTGGAAGCATGGGGCCAGTTAGTGAAATGTGTGAAGTATGAGTGTGTGAATGTGAAGCAGGTCTGGGAGCAGCCACTGTTTTTATTTTTTGTTTTGTTTTGTTGCTGAAAAAGAGGCTGAGATAGATTGAGAGTGAGGCTGAGTGAATGAAAAAGAAGAGGTAGAGATGTATGTAGGAGAGAGAGAGAGAGAGGAGAGTTTGTCTGAAGAATGGTGTATGAATGTTTCAGAGTGAAAAAGGTGAGGAGTCTGGCTCTGAGTGACCTTTCACTGTGGTCAGCCTCAGGACATGTCCACACCTCTGAGAAACTGCAGATGATTTTCTTCCTTTAGGCCTGTCATCCACATGAATTAAAAACTTTCTTTTCTGAAAAACTCAGGCCAAAGTGAGGATTTTGATGAACTCATGGTTTTGTGTAAACGGCCGTAACCAGAGTTTCTGGGTCTGAAATGTCAGACTTTATGACAAAATGTTGATGTTGTCACTAATATGCAACCTTACTGGGAGCATTAATGCTGCAGACGTGTTAGTTTTAACACTGATGCAAACACTCCTTGCTTGCTTTTTTGTTCCAAGTGCATCTCGTGACTCACATTGAAGAAAAAACCTTTTTAATGATTCAAACAAAAGATCCTAACACATTTTTGAAATCTCTGGAAGAAAAGACGGAATGACAGATTCATTCTGATTGGCTGACACAGGTTTCACGTCTGAAAAACACTGACACTTATGGACATCCTTAGAGCAGCACTTTTTGACAGATTTACAGTTATGTGTGGACAGTTTTCTATTTTGGTTAATGATGAGGTGTGAACAAAAGTATTTTTAAAAACTAATAAGGAGGGATATTTGTTTTTGTAAATTCACGGCTCCATGTGGACAAGGCCTCAGACACACCTGTGCAGTAATCCTGCTGTCCAATCAGCATCTTGATATGCCCCACCTGTGAGGTGGAAGGATTCTCTCAGCAAAGAAGTGCTCACTGACACAGATTCAGACAAATACAGGGGTTGGACAATGAAACTGAAACACCTGGTTTCAGACCACAATAACTTCTTAGTATGGTGTAGGGCCTCCTTTTGCTGCCAATACAGCGTCAATTTGTCTTGGAAATGACCTATACAAGTCCTGAACAGTGGTCAGAGGGATTTTAAGCCATTTTTCTTGTAGGATAGTGGCCAGGTCACTACGTGATGCTGGTGGAGGAAAACGTTTCCTGACTCCTCCAAAACACCCCAAAGTGGCTCAATAATATTTAGATCTGGTGACTGTGCAGGCCATGGGAGATGTTCAACTTCACTTTCATGTTCATCAAACCAATCTTTCACCAGTCTTGCTGTGTGTATTGGTGCATTGTCATCCTGATACACGGCACCGCCTTCAGGATACAATGTTTTAACCATTGACTGCACATGGTCCTCCAGAATGGTTCGGTAGTCCTTGGCAGTGACGCGCCCATCTAAAACAAGTATTGGGCCAAGCGAATGCCATGATATGGCCCTAAAACCATCACTGATCCACCCCCATGCTTCACTCTGGCCATACAACAGTCTGGGTGGTACACTTCTTTTGGGCTTCTCCACACTGTAACTCTCCCGGATGTGGGAAAAACAGTAAAGGTGGACTCATCAGAGAACAATACATGTTTCACATTGTCCAAAGCCCAAGATTTATGCTCCTTGCTCCATTGGAACCAACCTTTGGCATTGGCATGAGTGACCAAAGGTTTGGCTATAGCAGCTCGGCCGTGTATATTTATCCTGTGGAGCTCCTGACGGACAGTTTTGGTGGAAACAGGAGAGTTGAGATGCACATTTAATTCTGCCGTGATTTGGGCAGCTGTGGTTTTACGTTTTTTAGATACAATCCGGGTTAGCATCCGAACATCCCTTTCAGACAGCTTCCTCTTGCGTCCACAGTTAATCCTATTGGATGTGGTTCGTCCTTCTTGGCTCTTGATACATCACAAAGATTTGCTGTCTTGGTCACAGATGCGCCAGCAAGACATGCCCCAACATTTTGTCCTCTTTTGAAGTCTGATATCTCACCCATAATGTTGTGTGCATTGCAATATTTCGAGCAAAACTGTGCTCTGACCCTGCTAATTGAACCTTCACACTCTGCTCTCACTGGTGCAATGTGCAATTAATGAAGATTGGCCACCATGCTGGTCCAATTTAGCCATGAAACCTCCCACACTAAAATGGCAGGTGTTTCAGTTTCATTGTCCAACCCCTGTATGTGAACAATCTTTCAGAGAAATTGACTTTTTGTGAACAAAGAAAAGTCTCAGATCTTTGAGTTCAGCTCATGACAAATGTGAGCAAAAACAAAAGTCTTACATTTATTTATTTTTGTTCAGTGTACTTGATGAAGATATTTGCTGAATATTTATTCATTTATTTGTATTTATTGATTTTTTTCCCCTCATTCCCAGACTCAGGATAATTAAAGGTCTGCTGAAGAATGACTCGTATATATTTACTAAATCATGACACAGCAGATGTGATTGTGTTCAGTTAAAGGCAGCAAGTCGCCCCGTCACAGCCTGATAAAGGTTTCTACCAAGAACTCTGAGTGAAGTGAACAATTGTCACATTGGGCCTCATTCACTAATAAATGTGTAGAAATGTTTTTACTCTGCACAGAAAATAAGTACATCCACAAAATCACAGTTGGATTCATGTCACGTGTGAAGCAGCCAATTTGATTCTCAGCACCTTGAGTTTGTTAGTGAATCAGAATAATTCTGAACTGACAGGCGCCTGTAACCTGCAGTCAGTGTACGACCACACCCCAATTCATCTATAAAAGGACGTCTAGACTTCTATCTATAGATATGTTTACAATCTATTGGGGTCACTCCCTTTTAGACTGTATCCTCCTTACAGTTATCATATATCATTCATGACAAACACCTGCATTAACCTGTGGATTACAAATGTGTGTATGTGATAATGTTTAGAAATAAAAATGTTTATGATGAGTGGTTCTATTTGTTTCCAGTGTTTACACAACAGGTTTGTTTTAAATGAAGTCAATAACAAGTATTACTCATTTCTGATTCAGAGCAGTTCTTTTATTACACAAATGACACTTACAGTGAAAACTTGTCTTGTATTTTTTTTTCATTTAACCTTTACTTAGACTGGAAGAGAATTGTTAAGATTAAAAATCTCTTATTTGAGAGTTCCCTGGCCCAGACAGGCAGCAGAACAGTTACAAAATCACAACAGACATAAATACATATAATACACCCAAAACAACAACAACAACAACCTCCAGGAATCAAAACTTAACACATCAGACAAAACATCTGCAGACAAATGCATCTGCCTCCAAATCCTTCAGGATCTGTTTAAATCATCCAGTGAGGACAATTTAAAAGCTGAAAACTTGAAAGATAGTTTCTGAAGTTGAGTCCTGACCCTGGAACAGACAGTAATAGAAGATCCTGGANTGTTCAGGTTGGTAGAAAAGTGGGTTTAGAACAGCAGCTGAAAGTGAATTAAGACTCATTTATTGGTTTAGTTTGGGAGCTATTGACAGCAGTTGATATTTCTGGAGTTTGTCATTGATTCTCTTCATCTCTTTTGGTGCTGTTCTACAAACTAACACGTATTTTTCTATTTAAAAAAATGACACTCAGACTGAATCAAAGAAAGCTGCTAAAGTAAACACTGCTGTGCTCTGACTGCAACAGTGATGAAGTAAATGATTTTAATGTGAAGAGAAACTAGGAATGATTCAACACCAACGTAACTGTCAATTAAAACTCATTGATTCTTCTTTTTTGTGATCAGAGGATTCAGAGCACAAGAGAATCAACAAGTTGAATGAACCTTTGACTAAATGTTTATTTTTGTTGAAGCAAAATAATAAAAAGTATGTGAAGAGGATGATTGGTTCTGCTTTATCAGTCTCTCTGAGGAATGAGGCTGGATTTTTCTCACCATAGAGATATAAATCAGTGGCGTTCAGTTTTCCATTGAGTCCTGCTCTTTGATAACAGACAAAATATGACTACACTGTCCTCTCTTTCTCAGTTTCTTAGTCTCCTTCAAACACACAATCACGTCTCCGATTTGACAAGAAGTCGTCGACAAACACAAACACATCTCTCCTCCTCTGAGAGGGAGGATGTGACTTGTGTCTGAGTGACTCCTTGGTCTGCACAACCTAAACCCAGGATAGAGAGGTTCAGTGAAGGTGGTTCTGAAGGTGTGGAGGTGGATCAGTTTGTCAGAGGAGACTCTGTAGAAGGACAGAGAGCCAGCAGGACAGTCCACATACACTGATACTCTGTCAGAGTCAGAGAACAAGGAGAGAGGGAGGGATGTGCTTATGTTGTTGTGACGGACAGAGTAACCTGTATCAGAGCAGAACAGACTCCAGGAATGATCATTGAATCCAAACCTACAGTCATCACTGAGTCCTTTCCTTCTGATTCCTCTGTAACTCACTGATATATCAACCTCTCCACTCCACTCCACCTCCCAGTAACAGCGACCAGTCAGACCATCTCTACACAGCAGCTGAGACCAGAAGTCAAATCTGTCTGGATGATCAGGATATGACTGATCCTCTCTCACATGTGTCACCTTCCTGTTGTTTTCAGACAGTTTGAGGTTTCTGTGAGCTGTGTTTGAGTCCAGAGTGAGTTCAGAGAAATCTGATGGAGAGAAAAAGAGAAAACACAGCAGCAGTTTATCATCAGACACAGCTGAAGGNCTCCACTCCACTCCACCTCCCAGTAACAGCGACCAGTCAGACCATCTCTACACAGCAGCTGAGACCAGAAGTCAAATCTGTCTGGATGATCAGGATATGACTGATCCTCTCTCACATGTGTCACCTTCCTGTTGTTTTCAGACAGTTTGAGGTTTCTGTGAGCTGTGTTTGAGTCCAGAGTGAGTTCAGAGAAATCTGATGGAGAGAAAAAGAGAAAACACAGCAGCAGTTTATCATCAGACACAGCTGAAGGTTTTATTCTTTGTTAGCTGACAGTCTGCTGTTTGATCATCAGGAGTCAAACTGATTCCACACTTACACTTCTTCACACCAGGTTTTAACCACTGCTGTCCACCATGGTCCACCCTGGAGGAAGAAACACAGTCAGAATGATTTTCTGTCCAACATGAGTCCTAACTGCTGTTCAACATGAAGCAGTGATGCTCAGTTTGTCTCTGTGACAGAGAAACAGGCTGAAACTCATCTGAGACAACTGTCTCCATCACTCTCTGACTTTTTCTGACACTGTTGATCCTCAGAGAAACAGAAGAAGAAAAAGAGTCAGAAAGCAAAGGCTGCCTGTTGCTCTATCCTACAACATAGAGACTTCATTTGATCCTTTAAAGAAGAAACTCATTTCTTCTTTTACAGATCCAGACTGCAGGATAAAAAGCTGATTCTAAACAGACTTGAAATCTGATCTTTGTCTGCAGATAGAGATATGAAGTAGTGGACTCTCTGATTCTTCTTCACATGAATGAAGATGAAATGAAAGCTCTCTATGATCTGATGGGACTGTATGAGGCTCTTCTTGGATAACTCAGAGGAGAGGGCGTAGCAGCATCACACCTGGAACAGCAGGTGGATTCACTGCAGTTTGGGATGAACAGGAAGTAGAGCAAAGTCAGTCATCTCCTGAAACAGCCCCTCAGCTTGTTTGGAGCTCTGCACAGAGTCTGNTGGTTGTGTTTGTCTTCAGCCCAGTCCAGAGTGAACTTTTGTGTTAAGACTGTTTTCCCGATGCCAGCCACTCCCTTTGTCAGCACTCTTCTGATTGGTTCCTGTCTTCCAGGTGGGCCTTTAAAGATGTCTTCTTGTCTGATGCTTGTTTCTGCTCTGTCTGGTGTCCTGGATGCTGCTTCAATCTGTCTGAGCTCATGTTCCTCATTGACCTCTCCAGTCCCTCCCTCTGTGATGTAGAGCTCTGTGTAGATCTGCTTCAGAAGGGTTGGGTTTCCTGCTTTAGCCATCCCCTCAAACACACACTGGAACTTCTCCTTCAGCTCACACTTCACTTTACGTCTGCACTCTGGAGAAAAAGACCCTGAATGAAGAGAAAAGAAATGTAATGAATGATCTGAAGCTACATTCAGTCTGAGTTTGAACTTTCAAAGATCAGGATGATTTGATTTGTTTCCTCTCTGAAATCTCTTCAGCTCATCAGTTGTGAACAGTTTGTCTCAGCTCATAGATGTGATACAAATGTGTTCATCATATTCAGAGCAGAGTTTAAATGTAAAACTCTCCCATGTTGTCTCCATTTGCTCTTTCCATCATGTTAAATGTGTTAAATCCTCTTACTGCTCTGCAGACAGTCAGCCAGCTCCTCCTCCTTCATTCTCCTCAGGAAGTGCAGAGTGATCTTCAGGAAAGCCTCTCTGCTCCTCCTCTGCTCTTCATCCTCATCCTCACTCTGACTCTCTGAGCATTCTGGGTAATGTGGACTCAGAACCCTCTGGACTCTCCTCAGCTCACTCTTCACAAAGGTGACAATCTTCTCCTCCAGCAGCTGGAACAGAATGAGACACTGAAGATGAAAATAAAGTGGTGGAACTCAACATGTGATTCATCTGTCAGTCTGAAGGTCAGAGAAGAAGTAAGTGGAACTTGTAGAAGCTCAGATCAGATTATGTGTGACAGACAGAAAGCTGTTGGTTCGTAGAATCCAGCATGGAGACTGGATCACAAAGCTGCTTCACCTCCTATGGCCCTTTTCCAAAGTTCCAGCTCTACTCTACTCGACTCTCCTCGGTTTGGTTACCTTTTCCACTCACCCTAGTAAAGGCTCTCGGTGGTTTTGGTATAAGCACACATGCACATAATAATCATAGTACTCATGGTAAAAAGTGTAGCCCATTTTTGTTTAAAGGTAACTTCAGTTATGAAAAAGGGACAGCTTGGTCTTTCAACGACGTCATTGAGCGAAGTCATTTGGTGATAAATAGCCATTACTAATGCGAGTAAGGTTAGCATCTGGTGAACTAAAGGGTAATAGTTCACAGGGGGGGATCTGTGGAAGCGAATTAATAATGTATGTAATGCTATTAACTGTATAATCATGAACTAAATGTGTAAAGAGAATATTATTGTAGCTGAGAAGCACTGGGTCAGTCTGACCCAGAACAAAACATACTCAAGGGTCAAGGAAGGGGAGGCCATTAGTTATGCGAATAAAGTTCCCATAAAAAACAGGATATAAGATTGGCTAGAACTCCTGGCTGGTCACCAAGATTCATTGTTTTGGATGTTTTGACAGGATACAAGTGACAGGGCTAGAGTTGAACAGAGACGCGAGGCCCATCTCTCATAGCAACAAAAAGGAAGTAAACAGATCCCGCAAGAGTCTGCAAGTTGACTTTGTGTCCGAGTCGTTCATATCTATGAAATAATCTCGGGAAATCCTCAACACCGAGAGGATGTGGATGTTATGACACAGCTGCGCAAACGTGCTGCGNTGACTTTTTCTGACACTGTTGATCCTCAGAGAAACAGAAGAAGAAAAAGAGTCAGAAAGCAAAGGCTGCCTGTTGCTCTATCCTACAACATAGAGACTTCATTTGATCCTTTAAAGAAGAAACTCATTTCTTCTTTTACAGATCCAGACTGCAGGATAAAAAGCTGATTCTAAACAGACTTGAAATCTGATCTTTGTCTGCAGATAGAGATATGAAGTAGTGGACTCTCTGATTCTTCTTCACATGAATGAAGATGAAATGAAAGCTCTCTATGATCTGATGGGACTGTATGAAAACCAACGGATTAAGCAAACAAAGGTGATGAATAAATGAGTGGGTAGTGGTCAACAAAAATTAAGGCTACTACCCTGCCCTGACTCTCTTGTGTGTTTCACTGGTGAGTGCACACCTGTATGCACACACACACACCCCAGCACTTGCATACGCCCACTCCCACCATAACCACCGCTGCTGTACAACACACACACTCAAGCCCACCGTGCTCCTCATCTTCAACCTGTATGTCTCCGACAGAGTCACTTCCTGATTCAGGACAAATCACTTTTCTTCAAGAAACATGACAAAGCAGATTTCTTTGCTGAAATGAGATGTTTTCTTTTGCTCATTCAGTCTCCATCACTCTTGTTGTCTGGTTTTACCTCAGTGTATCCAGTCTGCAGAGTGGATCCTCCAGTCCAGCAGACAGCAGCTTCACTCCTGAGTCTCCTGGATGATTGTAGCTCAGGTCCAGTTCTCTCAGGTGGGAGGGGTTGGACCTCAAAGCTGAGGCCAGAGAAGCACAGCCTCTCTCTGAGATCAGACATCCTGACAGACTGGAGTTAGAGAAAGAAATGGTGCAATAAGAAAAGTGAACTGATGATGACTTTTTCTAAACATATAACCTGAAACAGAATGAAGAGAAAACCTGAGAGTTTCCACTTCACAGTTTCCTGACCTCTCCTTACTGATGATCTGAGAAACTTTAGAGTCATGCTGAGTTTAGTGTTTTGAAGTCACTTCCACTCATTGGATTCTTCTCCCTGACAGAGTCAGAGTTTAGTTGCAGCTTCATACTGACCTGAGAGTTTCCAGTTTACAGTGAGGACTCTTCAGTCCAGCAGACAGCAGCTCCACTCCTGAATCCTGCAGGTCATTGTGACTCAGGTCCAGCTCTCTCAGACTGGAGGACTGTGAGCTGAGGACTGAGGACAGAGCTTCACAGCTTCTCTCTGACAGATTACATCCANTTATGCGAATAAAGTTCCCATAAAAAACAGGATATAAGATTGGCTAGAACTCCTGGCTGGTCACCAAGATTCATTGTTTTGGATGTTTTGACAGGATACAAGTGACAGGGCTAGAGTTGAACAGAGACGCGAGGCCCATCTCTCATAGCAACAAAAAGGAAGTAAACAGATCCCGCAAGAGTCTGCAAGTTGACTTTGTGTCCGAGTCGTTCATATCTATGAAATAATCTCGGGAAATCCTCAACACCGAGAGGATGTGGATGTTATGACACAGCTGCGCAAACGTGCTGCGCGTAACTGCATTCATGTCATTTATGAATGTGACACAGACACAATTTTGTACTCACATATATGCCACCGTGGCCTTTAAAGTTAAGAGCTTTAAAAAGATTTCATTAAAGAGATACAGCGGCACAATGTCGGGCGGCATGACAACGGAGGTAAACAACATCCTGGTGCTGCACATTTAAAGCCCAATTATATAGAGAATGTGATTCCCCCGTACATTAAAGTAGTGTATGGCTGCAATGATGAAATTTATGAATAAGATCTGAAGTTTATTAAGCAGTTGCGTCGTGGAGGGAGGAGAGGTTAGCCCAGGAAGAAAAGTCTGTGTTAACATGGGACAAAAGCATCGGGCTGTCTCAGTGTTGTAAAAGTGTTTAAAAGTAATGACTGATCCTGTTAAATGCAGGAGATACGCTGGAGTTTTGAAATGGCCGCGCTCTTCCAGCTCACATGGACACGTAGAGGAAAATGAAGGAGCTGCTTCCCGACGTGAATTCTTCCCTTGGTCCAGTGAGGTAACTTTAATTTTTGATTTTTGGGCCTGGTATACTGGAGATTCTAATCGATCAATCATTCTTCTTTAAACTGGTTTTCCTTTTTGGTTCCCTGTGGATTAATGGACAGATTGGTGCTTAAAGACTCTCATGGCAGACAGATCGCTCCTGCACCGACAAACTTTGATTTAATCTAAAAGACTCTTTAAACTGAACTATCTATGCTGTGAGTAATTTGTCTCTTGGATCCATCGGTTTTGTTTACCAGGAGTAATTAACATGTTTCTATGATAAAAGTTGTTATTCTGTTTTAAAGATGAAGTTATATTGTTGTATGCTAACCATTAGCATTTCAATGTAAATCTCCATACCCAAAAGCATTAAGCTAATGGATCGTTTTTATATCCTATTTTGGCTTGTTAATGGCTGTATTTCATGTAAATGTGTTGGATTGGAGTCTCTTATGAGCGACTAATGTGCATCCTTTTGTGTATACAGTTTTACATCATTCATTGATTAAAACTCCAAACAGAAATCATTACTCCTGAGTTTTCTTAGGGAAGCTCTTATCTACCTGCTACGATAGCTGGGGCAGAAAACTTACACTGCAAAAATGGAAATCTAAGCAAGTCATTATGTCTTATTCATAGTAAAAATTGTCTTATTGTTATTAATTTGAGCCACATTCACCAGACCAGGTCATAAAAATGTCTTATTTCAAGTTTTTTCAGACAAAAATGAGGTGTAAATTGCTTGTAACAAGTCAAAAAAATCTGCCAATGGGATAAGACGAATTTGCCCGGGAAGTTTCTTGAAATTAGAAAGATGTCTTAAAACAAGAATCTTTTATCTTATCCCATTGGCAGATTTTTTTCTTCTTGTTACAAGCAATTGATGCCTCATTTTTGTCTTTAAAAACCTTGAAATGAGACATTTTTATGACCTTGTCTAGTAAATGTGGCTCAAATCAAGAATAGTAAGAAAAATTTTACTAAAAATAAGACATAATGACTTGCTTAGATTTCAGTTTTTGCAGAGTAGAAAGGACTTTTAATTTATTTAGGAATCATGAAGGTGCATTTTTGGGCTGTATTTTGTGTTCATTCAGTGTGGTTTTGTGCCATTGGGTTTAAATGTCATTAAAAACACGTCACTGACTTATTTGTTTGCTTGTTGTATGTGATTTCTACAGAGTCAGAGAGTGAATTGGGATTTCTTTATCTTCTTTGTTCTTTATCCATCATTTTGGTTTGGCAGCTCTCTCTGATTGGCTCTTGTCATCCTCAGCAAGAATGAGTTGAATCAGAATGCAGATAAGTATCAAACATGTTTTTTTTTTAAGTTATTTTTTTGGCCTTTGTGCCTTTATTGATAGGGGAGGACAGTGGATAGTGTCGGAAAGGGGAGAGAGAGTGGGGAGTGACATGCAGGAAATTGGCCACAGGTCGGATTCGAACCCGAGCCGCCTGCTCAAGCGCAAGCCTCATGGTGCGCAGCCATATCCACTAGGCCATCGGCGCCCTAACATGTTTGAAAATTATCGGGGCGCCTCCGTTTAGGCTTGAGATTGATCCACCACCCGCTCACACTAGAAGATAATCAAGCCCAAACATTGGGGCTGATCCTGGTCTCGTACCCCATGTTCAGGCCGATTGTCAGGAAGTCTCTATTACATTAAAATCAGCCCGAGAATCCTGGAGTGTGAGCCAGGTTTTCGTCGCTGGTCGAGCGAGAGAGGAAAGCAAAACAAAGGCTGCAGGCGGTGAGAAGCAACTCGGCGAGAAGTACGACAGCTTGAGTGACAACATTTTCTGACCAATGAGTGGCCGACAGTCCGTTGACGTCACCTTTTAGTATCAGCTCAGCTCGCTTAGGACCAGAGCAGAGCAGCAACAAAGCATTGGTGTCTGACCTGAAGTACCGCAACTGTGGAAACGCAACACAAACCGAGTAGAGTAGAGTCGAGTAGAGCAGGGCAAAGATGGGTCAGTGGAAAAAGGCCATTAGTCTGTGGATGCTCCTGTCTTCTACAAATCAACTTTCTGTGAAATAAACTTCTGTGAAGTATCCTGGTGAGTTTTAATTCAGAAAGTCTGCAGTGACTTTAGATCTGATGTGTTACTTAGAATGAAGCTGAAAGCAGCAGCTGTCATTAACATGAAGCAAAGTCTTTGTTTAAAACTCAAACTTGACTCAGTTTGTGAACTCTGCTCTCTGCTGATAAAGTCTGAATCTGTGTGAGAGCAGCATCCAACATGACCTCTGACCTCTGAGCTGTGAGTGTGTGCAGCTCAGAAATGTGCAGCTTCATTCAATCAGTCAAAGACTGAGTGTGAAGAGAATTCAGGCAGAGCTGATGTTTGCAGTTTGATCAGGAAAGTCTTCAGAAAGCTCCAGACAGAATGAGTGTGTGCTCTGATGCTCAGGAGCAGCTGTGTTTGTACATTTACTCACCATCAATATGGAGTCATCCAGCTGTGTGTGATGCTGATGGGCAGACTGACCAATGGGAGCCTCTGATCTCTGCTGCTCAACTCTGGGGAAAAAACACAAGATTATGGAGTGGAGATAATAGAACGACACACAGTCTTCATAGCTCGTGGATCCTTCTAGAAACACATGCGCAAACATGCTGAGTCCAGTTCTTTCTGCCTCCAGTTTCCTGCTGTTCATAGAAACACAAAGGCTGTTTTCGAATTTGCATACTATACTACCAGTACGTACTGATTTGTCCAAAATACAGTATGCAGTATGTGAACAAATGTGAAAGTTGCAGTATGCCAAAACTACCCGGATGACCTACTGATCGGGAAAATTTCTCAGAATGCATCGGACCAGTCTACCTGACGTACTGTTTCCCACAATGCAAAGCGCCTGGCCGCAGGTCTGAATTGAAAATGATGGAAACCAGAGAAAGTTTGGGCGAAGCAGTGGAACAATTCAAGAGTAAAACCCTAAAACATCATTTAAGTGGGGAACTGACATGGTATATGTTATCATTATGTTATTAACATATTTGAAATCATACCTGCATTATCAGAAACAACTTTTCCATCATCTCTAAAAATAAAAAGTCAATCCACTCCAGATTATTTTCAATGAATAACATATGGAATAATATTAAAAATCAAACATGATGAATTTTGCTGCAACATACATCCACATTTAAACACAGACATCCTCTGCAGTTATCACAAAAAATCAGAGGTCTCCTGGGAAAACTAATGCAGTTTGAAGCACATGGACCTATAATTATTTGTAATAACTGCAGAGGACATCTGTGTTTTAATCCTGTTCTGTGAGTTTAATTTGTGACTTTTCAAACCCGAAAATTCCAGCATTTTCCTTCAAAATTTAGAGGTTTTTTTTCTGGAGAATATTGATTCAATATTTATTAGGTTGTCCAAATAATTTGATAATAATAAATTATAAAAAAAGTCAAGAAAAATAAGCCATCAGCTGTACACTTGCATTCCTCAAACTAAACCAGAGTTGCAAACTACAAAACAATCCAATAAGAACTGTCATACTGTATACTACATTCAAATACAGTATGCAGTGTCTACTACATACTGCATTAGAATGTAGAATGTAGAAGGCGAATTCAAAAACGGTGAAAGACTGAAATATGTTCACCTTCACAGAGAAAACACCAACCACAATTGGGATCAAATGCTTCACACAACAACAACGACAACAACGACAATGACAACAACAACAACAACAACAGGACGTTCACTCTGAAAGTCTCACCTTTCATCAACACTAATCTCTGCAGACTTGAAAAGTATAGGTCTCCACATGGAGCCATCACTCTTCAAGGACACACAGCTGGGTCCAGGTCCAGATCCAGGTGAGTCTGATCCATGGTGCTTCTCTGAACTGAGAGAGAGAGAGAGAGAGAGAGAGAGAGCTGTGAGTGATGACGGTGATGGTTCATTGATGTGAGTGCTGAGCTTTGAAATGAAGAAGAATCATGAACAGTTTAAGATCCTGGTCTCACCTCTGAGCTTTGCTCTGGCTCTCATGGTCCCCACACAGAGAGCTTTTAGAGGGAGGGGCCCCCTCCTCTCTGTCCTCACTCTGATTCATAGCAGAACCCCCACCTTCACACAAACACAAAGACCGGTCCATATAAGAATCTCAATTCTAGTCATTTAGGTTCTGGTTTGACTCAAACTTCAAAAACATTTATTTTTTTATCAGCATTTCCTCTGCCTCTGAACCAAATACTCCACATCCCTGGTCCTAGTGTTGCAGTGGAAAGAGTGCTCTCCACTGTTGGAGATACCAGTCCTAATAGTCACACACAGAAGTGTCAAAGTGGGCGGAGGGTACGCCCAAATCCCACACAGATCTTAGTTTGTGCTCCCACTTATCATGTCAGGTGAGAGCACGGTGCTTTAAGGGCGATCAGTCCATGGAGGAGAGTTACTAGATCATAGTGCAGAGAGTTTTCAGACGGACTAACAGATGTTCCCAGATTAATATTTGGATATTTACATTAGATTTAACACCAAATGTATCTAAGATTTTACTCTACCAAACTCTGCAAAAAAACATCATGTGAAAAACCAGTGTGAGCTGTCAGCTGATTTCTTCATTACTTTGGAGATTTTTATTGATGAATAAAAGTCAGTCACTTATAACAGTCAGACACAGCACATGTTCTGTAAATAACTGACTCAGAATAACAGTTAAACCTTGATTTGATTCCAATAAAACACTAAATTTGGAACTAAACCTGCGGTCACGCTGGTCATTTGATCCCTGACCAGTTCATGACTTCGACTTTTTGATGACGAAGGAACAAAGGTGATTGTTCATCAGATTTCAGAGTAGAAATTGTGTTAGTCTTTACAATCCTCCTGCTCATGGATGAAACTTCATGAACTCCAAAGGAACGTTTTTTTTCTTTCATTTGTCCTTTCAGACTTAAATTTTCTTCATGAAGAAAGAGAATTAACAGGAAAATGAAAGAGGGAAAAAAGTGATCACAGATTAATACTTCCATTCTTTTCTACTAAATTCTATGAAACATTTAATTGGGTGAATCTGACCTAAACAGTCATAATAACTTAGCACTGATTCTTTGTTTTATTGATTTTATGATGGTTGTGTTCAGTACTTTGCTCTTTGGTCCCATATCAAACACTTTTTATTGTAGTTTTCTGACCTGTGTCAGATTTACTGGGACTGTTTTCTGCTCTGAATTTTCACAATTATAAAACTCTGTTGATGTGAAGTTTCTCAGAAGTTTGAGCCACTGCAGCGTCCAATCAGTGACTGATATCCCATGTGGGGGCTTATCTGTCAGTGAAAAGATTTCCACCTGCTTTTGTGTTTCCCACTTTGATACACACTCAGGGTCAGTTTTCCCTCACTTTTTTTGGCTCATGTAAACTTGTTTTGTACTGACATAGCCCTCATGCCTGCTCATGGTCATGTATGAAGTAAACCGACTTCAGGGCTGAAGTGTGCTTAAGGTCAGTACGATTGGCTAGTGTAACCCACTCTGAATTTAGACTGCAAATTTTAATTTAGTCTTAGTCTTTGGGATAACACACAATTGAGCTTTAGTCACAGTTTGGTCCCCTGAAACTTTTTAGTCTAGTTTTAGTCAGGTCTAAAAACTTTGGTTGTTAGTGTAGTCTTAATTGACATCATATCATTAGAGTTTTAGTCTTAGTCTAATCTCAAATATGCCACACAGACACAGATTTAACAGTTGTAATACAAAAATGTCTGCACTAGCAGCACCAGCTTTATTTCCACTTGGCCCATGGTCACTTTTGTCCTCAGACGTCTTCAGTGTCTGTGAGGGGGAATAAAGGAGGAATAAAGTTAGGACTTTTTTCTTTCTTTCCCAATCTCCTCAGATCTCCCCCTCACTCGCTCACTCACTCACTCACTAACTCACTTAGTCACTTACTCAGTCACTCAGTCACACACACACACACACACACACACACACACACACACACACACACACAGACACACACACACCCTTTGCTTTGTCCAGCCATAAACAACATCCACCATAGAAGTATCAGTTGATTCAAAGAGGCTGCTGAACACTTATACACATTAATTTAAAGAGTCAATCTTGTAGTTCAGAGGTTTTGTCCTTTAGCTTCTATTTTATTCTAACTTTAACAGAAACACACACTGCAAAAACTGAAATCTAAACAAGTCATTATGTCTTATTTTTAGTAAAATTTGTCTCACTATTCTTGTTTTGAGCCACATTTACTAGACAAGGTCATAAAAATGTCTCATTTCAAGTTTTTTGAAGACAAAAATGAGGCATCAATTGCTTGTAACAACTAAAAAAAATCTGCCAATGGGATAAGATAAAAGATTCTTGTTTTTAGACATCCTTCTAATTTCAAGAAACTTCCCGGGTGAATTCGTCTTATCCCATTGGCAGATTTTTTTTGACTTGTTACAAGCAATTTACACCTCATTTTTGTCCCAAAAAAACTTGAAATAAGACATTTTTATGACCTGGTCTGGTGAATGTGGCTCAAATGAAGAGCAATAGGACAATTTTTACTACAAATATGACAAAATGACTTGCTCAGATTTCCGTTTTTGCAGTGCTGTGGTTTATCTAATAAAATAACATTTGCGTGTTTCCTTACCTCCACGTTTCTGGATGATCACTCTGCAAATGTCACTTAAAGTTGGTGGTGTTTTTCCCAGCACTTTTTGCTCCACATTGGTGTATATACGGTCTTCTTGTCCTTGTTGCTTTTTAGAAAGTGTGACTTTATGACACTTCTTTGTTTTGGTCCAAGACAAAGTCCTGACATTTCTGTTATTCATGAAAAATCCTTTTCCACTCAGACAGCGTGCACTGGTTACCTGTTAGCGTGGTGCTAAGAAGTGAAGTAAGATAAAATCCACATTGCTCTGCTGCTTCCACACAGTTCAACCTATTGTCAAAAAATTCACTCTGATTGACTCTTTTCTGTTTTGGTCCCTTCCTGACATTTTCATCATGTTTTTATTTGTCGACTTGAGTGACACTGATATTTCAGCACAGTCATCAGGTCACAGTCATTGTCAGTCTTTGTCAATGAAATTAACACTGGTGTGACCCTGTCCTAAAAGTAAGAGTGAGTCAGTTAAAAAGAATCAAAGAAACAATCTTCAAACCCTGTCATAGAAAAACTGTGTCATCCATTAAAAACAACAGATGGACTTAATCTGTTCTTTCATGTCAGATATGACTAATAATGATAATAATGATAATAATTCTTTAAGTTCAGTGTGTTTGAGTTAGAACAGCTCTCACTCTTCTCATTAAACTGGATGTTTCAAATGTTGAGAAGTAATAAAATGTGGTTTGAAAATTGTTGGAGAACTGTTCTTAAATCATATTTTATAACTTCTTTATGATGAGTGAATGACTAACTTTTGCTGGCTCCAGCTCTTTGTGCTGACTTTATAAAGGAACTTTGAAACACTCATCAAACTTATAAAACAATCAAAGCAGCTACTAGAACACGGAGCATGTGCAATTACAAAAAATGAACAAAAACCTTGTTTTCCTCTGAATTCTGAGTCTGTATCATTATAAATTGAAGAGTTTAGTTTTCTAATCAGTCTGTTTGCCTCTATTTCATGCTCCAACAAATTCATCCACAAACAACACATCCATCTGTAGCAGCAGCATCTGTTCTGTTCTCAGGTCACTTTAACAGACGCTCACACAAACATGATGAAGAGTGTGTGTTGTTTACCTTCTGATGCTG
>RPOG01006452.1:0-15851 GCA_008086565.1 Thalassoma bifasciatum | reverse complement strand
CCACCTGACATGGAAATTGTTCCAGTCACCAATGAAGTGAAAAAACCTTTTTTATCAGTATTTCAGAGAAATCTACAAACTTTTCCACTTGGTCACAAATGTCATTTGGGCTCCTCTGGCTGATGCAGTTTCCTGTTTCCTGTTTTATTCTCTTCACTTTAAAATAAAAGTCTAATGTTACGGTTGCACCACCCTGACATTTGACAAGGTGAAAATTACGGGACAAAAGTTTTTTAAATTTCTCAACAGCTTTAAAATTCTTTTGATTTGCAAAGAATGTTTTATTTAAAAAGGTTCAAGCATAAAATAATGCCACTGTATTTTTAATTTCCATTTACAATAACTGACATTCAATTTTTAGAGTTTAATTACTGTGGATACTTGTCAGGACGGTTGCACCACCTGACATTTTGGGGGTTTGAGGAACCAAAACACAAAAAAACATGTTATATTTTAATAGTTTAAAGATGTGTTAAAATAACACAGGTTTCATAGAATAAAGAAATACATGTGATGAAATACTCAATTCATGATGGAAGGAAATATTGCATACAGATACAAAAAAAGGGACGTCACGTCGCGTACAAACTCCGACCTGGTGTGGGATTTGAGTTTATTCCCTCCACCTGCTTTCAGATTATTAAACACTGATCTGTGTGGATATGAGTTCCAGTGTCTCCAGTCGTGGATGACACTCTTTCCTCTGCACTAGTGTCGTTTAGCTGAGAGATGGAGGCAACGTTGGTTTAAATAATAGTAATAAAAAACTAGGCTGCAACATGAGTAAACTGACTGAAATCTGGTTTATATGCAAAGTTCTGCTTTGAATTATTCATGCAAACTTTTCTCATAACTTCACAACTTTGTTCCCTCAAGTTTATTTTAATCAATTTGGTTAAAAATATGACTTATTATTGTCGTCTCACACGTTAAATCTTCAGGTTTTTTTCTGCAGGAAGCTGTTAAAACCTCGTCTGACAGCGACACGCAGCCGCCGTGACGAGAACGAAGTTAATTTATAGAATTCATCAATCGTCTTTGTGATCGTCCTCGTTCGCTTTAGTGGCAGCAACAAAGAAGCATCTGTGAAAACTTCAGCCTCCAGCCAAAAACTCTTCACAGGAGCTTTGATGAGAAAAGACAGAAAAAAAAAAAAAGTTTCCTGGACAGAAGAAAGGCGGCACTGATGGATTCTTATATTTTACAGTATTTGATTTTCCTCTGAGTGATTCAATTTCATCAGAGAATCTTTTATCTTCCGGGAAAAATGAAGCAGTTTCCAGCTATAAATAAATCAGTGCAGGGAGATGAAGAGGAAGAGGAGGAAGCAGCGAAGGTGATGGAGGAGGTGACGGAGGAGAGGAGGTGTCATTCGTGGTGTCTCAAAGAGAACAGCGAAGGACAGAGAGAGAGAGAGAGAGAGAGAGAGGGAGGCGGTTAATGACTAAACGTCTCTCAGCTTCGGCAAGGTCAGAACCAGGGACGGGAGCGGTGGTCGCCATGGCAACAGGGCTCGGCGCCGTACTGGTGTTGAATCAGTAAACAGGTCAGAGAGACGGGAGGAGAGAGAGAGAAAGAGAGAGAGAGAGAGTCACAGCGAACGCGAAACGTTGGCCAAGTTTTAATCACATTCCAGAAAATCATCCAGAGGAAAAAGATGCAGCGCGGCTCGTTCCCATCCTCCTCCTCTTCCTCCTCCTCTTCCTCTTCCTCCTCCTCTTCCTGCTGCTGAGTGAAAACAAGTTCACTGTTTGATGGAGATAAACAGCTGCAGAGAAGAAAGTCACAACCAGACAGAGAGGAAGGATTTCTNGATACTAAAAGGTGACGTGGACGGACTGCCGGTCACTCATTGGTCAGAGAATGTCGTCTCTGCAGCTTCTGACTCTGAACAAATCACTTACAAGAGGCAAAGGAATAAGTCAGCGACGGGTTTTTAATGACATTTAAACCTGACGGCACAGAACCAGACTGAATGAAGACAAAATACAGCCCTAAAATGCTCCTTCATGATTCCTAAATAAGTTAAAAGTCCTTTTTAAACCAAAAAGAAGTTAACAGCAAAGATAGTTGGCTTTAAAGAGTCTTTTAAATTAAATCAAAGTTGGTCGGTGCAGGAGCGATCTGTCTGCCACGAGAGTCTTTAAGCACCAATCAGTCCATTAATCCACAGGGAACCAAAAAGGAAAACCAGTTCAAAGAAGAATGATTGATCAACAACAAATCTCTGCTATACCAGGCCCAAAAATCAAAAATTAAAGTGATCTCACTGGATCCAGGGAAGAGTTGATGTCAGGAAGCAGCTCCTTCGTTTTCCTCCGTGTGCAGCAGCATGAAATCTTTTGAAAAGGTTTTTTTTTTCTTTAAAGACCACGGTGGCACATATGTTAGTACAAAATTATGTTTGTGTTGCGTTTTACATGACATGCACGCACTTCTGTGCAAGATCCACGCCCACCGTGAGTCTGTAGTCGGGCTAGAGGAAAAGATAACCAAACCGAGTAGAGACGAGTAGAGTTGAGCTGGAATTGTATAGTGGAAAAGCGCCATAACAGTCGTAGCTTTGTAAACACACCATAAACGGTAAAAAACAACAACAAAACAGTCCATTTCTGATAAAACTGCAGATGTTGCTGCTTCACACCCCGCCGTTGTTTTCAAACATTAAAACGCTTCCCGCTGACGTCACGTCCACAACTCCCGCCTCTTTTCTCTGATTGGGTCGACATCTCTGCCGAGTGGAATCGGTTGAGATTAGATCTCAGTAAGATGGATCTGCAGGATTTCAGAAAATGAATCAGGCAGAACCATCTGCTCAGTGAGGTTACTTCTATTTAGGCTCATGTGAAAATTCAAGCTCTAAGGTGATAAGATAATACTCTTCAAGCATTTGGGCAAGAGAAAAAACTTAAAACACATCCTGAAAGAAGAGAATGTGAACTTCCAGAGTACGATCTTAGAATTTTTTACACGCAAAGTAACGAACAAAAAGTCCCAGTGAGTTTTTCGATACTGGAAAGATCCAAACCCACAGCCTTACTTCTGTGCCAGTGTGAAGAGCGGTAGAGAAAAGAAAAAGAATAACAAATAAGCAACTGTCATGCAGGCCCGCAAGACAAGGAGTAAAAGTTTGTTTTTGGCTTTAAATTATGTAAAAAGCTACTTTGAGAAACCACACAGCCCCTCTTTAAACAAGAAGGTCCCGAGTTGTAGGATCTCAGAAAAACATTCTGAGCCTCTCGGCCTTTTTTCACATCTTTAGAGGTGTTTTAGTCGCTTTGGTTGATGAAATCTGCCGGAGCACTTTCATAACTTTTTGGCCCGGATTTGAATTTACACTTTAATATTTTCCGCAAAAAGCCAGAGAGACAAACAGACACAACAGTCTGAGGCAAAACCTGGAGGGAAGAATGTCTGTTTGGAGAGACGTGATGGTAAAAGTGGAAACGTCACGAGGCTGGTGGAGCTGGAGGGTTATATAACGCTCCCTATGAACAGAAGAAAACTTCACACTCTGAATTAAAAACACAAATGGTGATAAATGGGCTATCAGAGCAAGTTGCAGCTGTCGCATATGCTCTTGTTATTCTTGCCTTGAAGAAAGTTGCACTTTGATCAAGATCCAACATAGTGCATGAGAGAAATAAGGGTTTAATTTTTACGAAAAACGAAGTCTTCGTTATTGATGTGTGTAGTTTACACACATATATATATGGGTCAATGATGTGACGTCTCTTTTTTTGTGTCTGAGTGCAATATTTCCTTCCATCATGAATTGAGTATTTCATCACATGTATTTCTTTATTCTATGAAACCTGTGTTATTTGAACACATCTTTAAACTATTAAAATATAACATGTTTTTTTGTGTTTTGGTTCCTCAAACCCCCAAAATGTCAGGTGGTGCAACCGTCCTGACAAGTATCCACAGTAATTAAACTCTAAAAATTGAATGTCAGTTATTGTAAATGGAAATTAAAAATACAGTGGCATTATTTTATGCTTCAACCTTTTTAAATAAAACATTCTTTGCAAATAAAAAGAATTTTAAAGCTGTTGAGAAATGTAAAAAACTTTTGTCCCGTAATTTTCACCTTGTCAAATGTCAGGGTGGTGCAACCGTAACATTAGACTTTTATTTTAAAGTGAAGAGAATAAAACAGGAAACAGGAAACTGCATCAGCCAGAGGAGCCCAAATGACATTTGTGACCAAGTGGAAAAGTTTGTAGATTTCTCTGAAATACTGATAAAAAAGGTTTTTTCACTTCATTGGTGACTGGAACAATTTCCATGTCAGGTGGTACAACCAATGTAATAATGTGAAATGTTATTTTAACATCAAATTATTTATCTTATTCACAAATAAAAGAAATGAAACACACAAAATGAAAATGTATGAGTCACTACAGACACTTGAGAGATACTTGCCAATAATTTCACACAGAAAAAATAACAGGAACATATAAATATATTTTCATATATTTGGTTGCGCCACCTGACATTTTTGGGTGCTCAAATTAAAAATACTAAAAAATAATGAACCTAAAAACTTTGAAATGTTGGTCAACTACTGAAATCTGTTAGAAAACATAATTCTTCTCTCAGAAATATGTTTTTATCCATTTTCAAAGAACTTTTTAAAAATAAGTTTTTAGACCCTCTTTTTGTCATTGACCCATATAATAATTCATCGCTTTTAATCTTCAATGAGTCTAGTATACATATGAGAAAGTTGAAAATAATCAAAAAAAACTGTGGGACAACTTTGTTCAAATACTAACCCTAAAAATCATCACAATCCGACATTTAGGGGAAGTTTACAAACTCTCTGTTGGGAATTCAGGATGATTGTCAGAGAATAATAATAATCCTTAAGGTTTCAAGAGGGCCTTCGCTGACACTGGCCCTAATAAGGTAAAAGATACTCACTCTCTCCTGCGTGCCAAATTTCCCATCAGCCACTAGGTGAACCTCGTAGGTGAAGTTCATGCTCATCGCCAGTTTGATGAGCAGGTCGATGCAGAAGCCGTAGCAACACTGAGGTACGATGGGCTGACCTGGAGACGAAGATAAAAACCATTAACATCAGTTTCTGTTCATGGAAATTCTCAAGAGGTGAAAGAAAGTCGAGGTGACGTGCGTGTGTGTGTGTGTGTGTGTGTGTGTGTGTGTGTGTGTTTACCTGGGATGGTCCCATTGGGTCCAGTACAGATAACCTTCTTGATTAAGACTCCGTTGACTGTATACTCTTCTTTACACGTCCCATCAGTTTTTGTTGGCTTTACATAAACAAACGGCTCCTGATGAATCGTCACAATCTGCACAAAAACACAGGTTTAGAAACTGGCTGTAGCTTTGAAGAGTGTGGACTAGGGCTGAATGATTTTATGAATATGTGATCGTTACAGCTGTCATTTTTATTCGCTCCTCACTGACCCAGGATCTGTTATATCAGCTGTTTCATATACACCTGTCTTTGAGTGTGAGACTGTTGGAAAAAATCCTTTTTTCCTTGAGATTGTTGAACTTTGTTTTTAATTGTTTCCTTTTTTTTTAATTTAACTTGACACAATTAATAATATTTAGCACTACATTATTTTTAAAAGTTAAGAGTCAAAAAAAGCGCTTTTTGTTCTCCAGTTTTTATAACTAAAAATACAATTTAAAAAGTCTGGTTAAGAAATAAGAACTGGCGTTAGACTGGGTTTTGAGAAAAGTCAAAATTCGACGATCTAAAAATCTTCTTTTAATTTTTTTTTTCTTTTTATCCAATAATTTTGTATTTATTTCACATAATTTTGACTTTAATCTTAGGTCATAAGCCCCGCCTCCTCATGTATTCCAGATATGAGCCGGGAAAACTTTAAAAAATTACGATACCTGGTAGAAACGTTTCTCTCATCCTTACACTAAGGTAGTATGATGATGTCATCTGGCTGCATGGTGTTCAGGTGTTTTTTTCCTGAGAAGTTAGTTTCTCATTAGTTATTGGACGTTAAAAACCGCGATATAAGTTTCGTTTTACGATAGTTGACAGCTGCCGTTCATGAGTAGTTTTTATCGGGGATATAAGAAACTTCAGGAAAGAGCCAAAAGGAGACTAAACCTTCTGAAGAAGAAGAAATAAATATTTTTGTTTCTCTTTTTTACTTGGCTCCACTGGAAATTCTCTACTGCGCAGACTCTGGCTGCACAATGGCGGCTAGAGAAACGGGGTTTTATGGCTTCAAAAACGTAGAACGGTGACAGGCGGAGCCACGCTGTCCATTCTATATACAGTCAATGGCATGAACACTTTTGGTAAAAGTTGTGTGTTTGTTCAACTATGTGGTGGTTGAGAAGAAGGAGATTTTGCTGCTAAAGGGATAACAGGGTCACCAGCTTCATCAACACATACGCTACATAGGATGCCGCCATTGTTGTTGTTGTTGTTGCCATAGTGACGCTTGTGGCGCATGCGTATTAATGACGATGTGAAAATGTGACGTCAGCGTATCTGAAAAGTTGCGGAGAGCCAGTTTACACGGAGCCACGTATACGGTGTTTCTAAATCTTCCCACTTTGGGACCTGGTTTCAGAAATGATCGTTTACAGACCCACAAAACGCCGTCTTCGTATGGATGATACGCAGATTCAGCAAAAAACGTATGACCTCGTTTTGTATTCGTGTGGATGGGGCCTAAGTCCAACAACGTGGGGTTGTTGAAACTCTGTGGTGTTTTTTTCTTGTTCTCTGGACCAGTTTCTTTCTCCAGAACCTGGATTTGTAATTGCAGCTTGTTGCAGATTTCTATCCTGATGCTTTTACCAACATATTTTCAAGGACTTGCACTTAAAGCACCTTTACAGCAGCAGACAAGCTACCTTCAGTCTTGTGGACATCTGGTATCCAACTGGTTTCTCTGTCTCTCCTCCGGGCCAAATGATCTTCCTCTGAGGGTTCATCACCACCTGAAACACACACACACACACACACACACACAGTCATGCAAGTTGTCATGTTGTTCCAGACAGGTCTCACTGTGACAAGCTGACTAAATGACAGCATCAATTCTTCATCTGTGCATCAATAGTTAAAAAGGCCGGGGACACACAAGCACACACTCAGCTGCTGAACAAACCAGTGAACGATGCTTCAATCAGGTCACTTTTATAAACTCAACACACTCCAGACTACGTCGTGCTTCAGTGAGTCTCGAACATAAAGTTGTTGAAACCATAACGATCTAAATCCGTGTGGCATATGTGCAGCTACTCTGACTTTGAGCCTAGAAACACAGAATCCTACATTTCCCATGATGCAACCTGGTGTACTCAGAGACTCCCTTCCTGGAAATAACCTCACCAGGATGGATTTAACCTTCTAAATGTGACGGACTGTGACAGACGTGTTCAACCAGGTGGGTCAGGTGCAACCAAGCGCATAACCAGGTGTGACCACAACAACTCAAACAAACTAACCAATGAGGGCAGCGCTTCACCGTCCACTTCTGTTTCCTGTAAAGTAAAACTGTTTGTCAATGGTTCCTGTGAAGAGAGGACGGTAGAGTCTCCTCCATGTTCAATAAAACATGAAAATACATCATTATTAGTGTGGTATTAGTTAAAGCAGACTGTGTTTGTCGAATATAATTTAACACCAATTTTCGCAGAAATCCAGCTCACACCAAAAAGTTTCGCACACTTTTCTTGCAGCGTGTTAAATTGTAAAAACAGGTTGTGATTTATAACAAAATCTGTATCACAGCCAGGGAATATATCAAATATACTCCATATATGGCAGGTTGTTGCACGTGGATGTATAAACTACTATATTGTGACCATCGGGTATAAATTGTCACACTGCAAAAACTGAAATCTAAGCAAGCCATTATGTCTTATTTTTAGTCAAATTTGTCTTATTATTCTTGATTTGAGCCACATTTACTAGACAGGGTCATAAAAATGTCTTATTTCAAGTTTTTTGAAGACAAAAATGAGGCATCAATTGCTTGTCACAAGTTAAAAAAAAATCTGCCAACTGTCTCAATAGATTTCTAAAATTACAACCATGAAGCTCAAATAAAATTTGAAAATAACATGAACTAAAAATGGGGATGACTTAATCTAACTTTTATTTGCAACTGTATGTTGTTGGTCGTAATTTTGTGGTGTGATGTTAGTTTTACACCATACCCTTATTTTGAAGGACACACAGGTTCATAACAGGAATTTAGTCTGCAATTAAACCGTCTGGGGGTCTTTCACGTACGACACAATAGTTTGAGGATTCTCCTCCTCCTTCTGTTTACTTTGCAGCTCAGAGTTTAATTTTTGGTTTGTTACTTGACGTTTGTATACGTTTGACGCTATCAGAAATATTTCATTGCACTGCAAAAACTGAAATCTAAGCAAGTCATTATGTTTTATTTTTAGCAAAATTTATCTTACTATTCTTGATTCGAGCCACATTTACTAGACAGGGTCATAAAAATGTCTTATTTCAAGTTTTTTGAAGACAAAAACGAGGCATCAATTGCTTGTAACAAGTAAAAAAAAATCTGCCAACTGTCTCAATAGATTTCTAAAATTACAACCATGAAGCTCAAATAAAATTTGAAAATAACATGAACTAAAAATGGGGATGACTTAATCTAACTTTTATTTGCAACTGTATGTTGTTGGTCGTAATTTTGTGGTGTGATGTTAGTTTTACACCATACCCTTATTTTGAAGGACACACAGGTTCATAATAGGAATTTAGTCTGCAATAAAACCGTCTGGGGGTCTTTCACGTACGACACAATAGTTTGAGGATTCTCCTCCTCCTTCTGTTTACTTTGCAGCTCAGAGTTTTATTACAAAACAATAAGATAAATAATGAAATCCTTGAGTGACGTCTCCGTACCTGTGACCCGTTGAAGACTCCGACCTGGATGAGGCGACCTGGCTTCTGTTGGTAGTTCAGGATGCTGTAGGTAGCAAAGCGCCGGTCGCCGTCATCATTGAACTCGATCCGTCCCGTCAGACCGTCAGGATATTTGGATGCCATCAACACCCTGAGGAGCCAATCAGAGAGCTGCTCTGTGAGCATCCGTAATCGTCGACCACACCACGCACATAAAAGTGATTTAACTGGACTTGATTGTCTATTTGGGTCACGCAGAGAAGAGCGGCAGTGACAGAGAGGTTCATTATCCCAGTTGTGTCAGAATAACTTTGAGAGGAGAACAGATCAGATCAGTGAAGCGTCTCCGGCTCTGATCCTCCCGCTGAAGGAGGAGGAAATGACTCCACGCTGAGGATCAGAAACTCGAAATGGATAAACTGCTGAATGCACAGAAGTCACACAACATTTCCTTCACGGCCTCCACAAACTGTCCGCTCAGATACTTGGGTCTGGGTGGAAGTGATTTGGAGTCGTTTGGCCTGTTGTGATGCAGGATTCAGACCAAAGAGGCCACGTCAGAGATCGAAGAACTCACCTTCTGACAACAGCTGGTAAAGTTACTGTCGCCCTGAAAACAGAATCTACGCATTTCTCACACCTCACAAGCCTCAACCCTTTGACACACGTCTTCCCTACTCTCCTCTCCTGACACTTTTTGTCAAAACCAATCTTCAAAAATGCATAAATATAAATAAAATAGAGCAAAGTTGCAAGTCTCTGTTGTGTCTCTTCCTGAAAACAAACCGCAAAGTGACAGACACTGTTGTTCTTCTGCAACCCAAACAAACACAGAGGCAACTACACACTGCAAAAATGGAAATCGAAGCAAGTCTTTATAGCCATATAATGCCTTTTTGGGGCACTTTTTTATATATATACATGAATAGTTTAACATGTTTAACCCTCAGGATACCAAACCTGCTGGGGCAAAAAAGGAAAATAACATTAACTTTAACACGATTGGCATTTATAAACTATATGTTCCAGTCCACAACCTGAAAAAACTGGCGGAATTGTCAGATTTTCAGGTTTCATAACTAACAACATTTATTAAAAGAGTGGAAAAGAAGATAAAAGTTTATCAACTCCTTGAAAATTTTCTGAAAATCAACCATTTGATAGGACTCAATTTGGTTAAAAAAAAAAAAAAAAAAAATCCCTATTCCACATTTTTCCTGCTTTTTCTTCACATTTAAACATTACTCTGTTTTTATCTTTATGTAATTACATCCCCACACACAGACACACATGAAAATTATACTTTTCAGAAATGATTTGGCGGCCCACTTCCAAAACCTTCGCGGCCCACCAGGGGGGCACGGACCACAGGTTGGGAATCACTGGTTTAGAGGTCCCAAAATCTGCTCATTTAGTCTGAACATCCAGGAATAATCCCTGAAATCCATGTTTACAATATGGGAATGCAAAAACCCCCTTTAAGAAGAATTTTGAATTTATACAACATTAACGTGACTAATTTGAGCTCTAATCTTTGCTTTAAATATTTCCAAACTGTACACACTGCAAAAACGGAAATCTAAGCAAGTCATTCTGTCTTATTTGTAGTAAAAATTGTCTTGTTGTTCTTAATTTGAGCCACATTCACCAGAACAGGTCATAAAAATGTCTCATTTCAAGTTTTTTTAAGACAAAAATGAGGTGTAAATTGCTTGTAACAAGTCAAAAAAATCTGCCAATGGGATAAGACGAATTCCCCAGGAAGTTTCTTGAAATTAGAAAGATGTCTTAAAACAAGAATCTTTTATCTTATCCCATTGGCAGATTTTTTTTGACTTGTTACAAGCAATTGATGCCTCATTTTTGTCTTTAAAAAACTTGAAATGAGACATTTTTATGACCTTGTCTAGTAAATGTGGCTCAAATCAAGAATAGTGAGACAAATATTACTAAAAATAAGACATAATGAGTTGCTTAGATTTCAGTTTTTGCAGTGCAATGAAATATTTCTGATAGTGTCAAACCTTCATGTGTAGATACAAAAGCAGTCGTGTGTGTGTTTTGTCCTTCATGCAGAGTAAAAGCAGAGACAGACTGAGGTCAGCAGACTTTAAATCTGTTCACCAGCTCAGGCCCAGATGGTTGTTTCACCTGTAGGCCAGGTCGCGGAGCTACTGACCGTTTGAAGAGCGGCCCCGTCCTCCAGATGTTGGTGTTTCCCACGCAGCCCCGCGGCGGCTCCGTGATGTTCTCCTTCTCGAACAACTCCTGCAGGGACTGAGCCACCACCGCCACGGCGTCCGCGATGTGCGCCGACTCGTTCTTACCGTTAATCAGCTGGAGGCCAAGCAGGCCTGCACCACACAGAACACACACGCGCAACCAAGCGCACACACACACACACGCACAGCAGAGAGAGGTAAGAAACACAGCAGGGAGCCGACGAGGCTGCAGACTGAAGCCTGCCCTCATTCATCCACAGACGCGTTAATTAAAAAACGCTCACACAATTTAATTTTACACTTTTAACTAAAGGAGTCAGTGTAACTCACACACCCCGTCTCTCCCACACACACACTCACACACACTCACACACGCTTAGGGCTTCAGGCGTCATCTCAGTGTTCAGTTATACCAAACTGCATGCTGGGATTTCACTCTGAGAATCACAGCCGTTTGTCTCTCAGGACAGAAAAAGCCTCACTGAGACGTTACGAACTGTGTCTGGTGTTTTCCTTCAGCAGAAACTCGTCACACAGCGATGAAAAGTGTCTGCATGTGTCCTCCCGCCGACCGACAACAGCCAACTGACACCGTTAGCATTTCCCACAAAATGAGAGAAAGTGCAGCTCACTACTGTTTACAATAAAAGTCAAAGTGCTTGATCCTTTCAGCAACTTTCAAAGAGCTCCAGCTTCAAATTTTGGAAACAGCTCGCTCAAACTTTCCAAAACTAGCCGCGCCACGAACGACTGGCTTAAGTGTCTTGTTTGAGAAGTGCAGCCACTCATAATTTCCTCCCAAAGCTACTAGATAGAGGCTGCAAAGAAGTTAAAATAGCACATTTTACTCCAAAATATTGGATTTTACCAACAGGCAAAAAAAAAGAAAAAATGCAGTTCCTCAAGTGACCACTGGGGCTGGTCCAAAAGCCAAGTAAAGCCTATTAAATCCCATATTACTGTATCTACTTGACTAAATTACTGTTTACATCCTGCTGTTGCCTGAATTGCTTTTGTATTGATTTCTACAGAGGTTGAGTTCTTATTAAACTAATCTCTTTGGAGAATATTAAAAATTTTGCATAATTAGGGCGTCAGGAGAGTAGGTAATTTGAGAGTAGGCTTTCTTTCCAGAAAAAAAATTCACGCTGTAAAAGGATTCAAGAAGCCATGTTCTTATCTGTTTTAGATAATTGGGTTTTAACATATAAACATGCTGAAAACATTAGTTTTTGTATATTTTCAAAGCTCTTGTTGGCCAGCTAACACCTTTCAAACCTGTTGGAGTTTTATGAATTCAGCAAATCATCATTTTCCTCTGATGCCCCTCACTTGCGAAATATCCTCCAAAAAACTCTAAAGATAATAACCTTTGCTTCTTTTACAGCGTTTAAAACCTTGATAAATTATCACTGTTCCTCTAACTGTAACTATTGTTGTTTGTTACTGTTCATTTGTCTGTGACCTCAACAAAAACTGAAAATAAGGGAAACTTCAAAGCCTTTTTTTTAAAGAAACAAAGGATTAACAAATCTAATGTCCCAGCTTTGACCCATCAAAAAACAACAATGCTCGAGCATCCTGATGAAAACTTCCCTCCTCATAGTCTCGGTTCCTAAGGTCCCATGTCGCTCCAGAAAGGAACAGATCGATCATGTTATATTGATTTAGACCCGACAGCTACCAACAAACTTTTAACGTCTCGAAGGGAAATGCTAACAGTGCTAGAAAGCTGTTGCTTAGTAAGTTGGAGCACCAAATGCAGACACCTTTTCCTCATGTTGTGACAAGAAACTGGTGAAGAATAACAACATCAAAATCCATAACGTCACAGTACTGCTTCACAGGTTTCTTTTTAGGGATTCGTTTCAGAACCAACCCGGAACAAGAACACACGTATGAGCCGATGGAGTCCAACACGGCAGCTCTGCAGACCAGAGAGAACGGCAAAGTTATTAATGTGTGTGAGGCTGTAGAGCTGCTGTACCGGCTCCAGCTGCAGGTGTTCACATTATTCTGGGCTTTAAATCAAACCAAGGAAAATGGAAAAGAAAGACCTGAGCAACGGTAACAATGAGCCTCATTCACAAATGAGCAATCTGTGATTCATCAATATTTCTTCTTACTCTGCAAACAAATCTAGAACTTCCTCAGACCACGCAAATGAAAAAAAAAACTTTAAACACAGACTCTTTTCACTAAAACGTCTAATTTCTTGCTTTTGTTGTACATCGCTTTGGACAAAAGCCTCTGATAAATGAAACTGTAGAATTATGGAATTGCAAAGCATGACAAAATAAAGCTACTTTCACTAAAAGAAAGAAGGCGTTAACGGAATTCAATAATAAAACCCTAATCATAAATTAATTACTTAGTTTACGTAAAAAAAACAATAACGTGCATACAACATACCATGCACATCATCATGTATACACCACACATTTTAAGTAGACTGTACATACTTAACATTCTTTTCTATCTTTTATTTTATTTTACATTTTTATGCTTGGATTTCAATTCTTTGGGTAAGACACTTACGCTTATACTTGCACTTTCTTATATTTCTAACACTTTCTGAATGGGAGTAACTGCATACTTAAAAAGCAATTTCCCCTAAAGGATTAATAAAGTATTCTGATCCTGAAAAAAAAAAAAAAAAGTTGCAGTTCCTCAAGTGTCCACTGGGGCTGGCCCAAAAGCCAAGTATACCCTATTAGATCCCATAGAAATGTATCTACTTTACTAAATACTATTTTCACATCCTGTTTTTGCCTGAACAGCTTTTGTCTTGATTTATTCAGACTGTCAGGCTTGAGTTCTTATGAGACTGATCTTTTTGGAGACTATTACAAATTTTTCTTATGAGGGCGTTATCGAAAGAGATGGTAATTTGACGGACAAGGTTAATGTACACATACAATCCTTCTCTCGGTTTCTAGATAGGGTGAAAGTTACCTTTATTGGAAAAAGCAGGAATCATTGTTTGTGTTCGGCTTCTCACTAACGCTCCTTGCTGATTTATTTTTCATGCAAAAGTTTGAAAAGTGCTGAGAGAATTTTTTTAAAGCACCATCTGACGCCTGCAGGTGGATGCAGGCACTGTTGCCAACTCAGCGACTTTCTAGACCCCTTGGCGACTTTTTTATGTCAAAAGCAACTAGCGACAAATCTGGCGACTTTTTCTGGTGTCATTGGCGACTTTTCTAGTGTTTGGCGACTCTGACATGAAAGCGTGTATCATTCCACAGTCACCATCCTCAACGAGCAGAGGTGAAAGTAGTTCACAGGTACAGGACCAGGAAGATATTAGAGCGGCTGCTGCTTTAAAGCGTTCGTTCAAAATCAGTCACAGCCGCACGCTGGGACGGGAAATAAATTCACTCGCAATATGCAGTCTTGAAAACTACCTTGACTTTTAAAAAATCCCTTATAACGTAGTTCAAATTGTTCCTAAAAGAACCCGTAGTCTCCTCTGTACGGAAGAGGATAAGGGCCACTGACAAAAAAAAAATTCCAAAAAAAAAAAAAAGTCAGAATTCTGAGAAAAAAGTCAGAATTCTACGGAAGAGGATTAGGGCCACTGAGAAAAAAAATAAATCTAAAAAAAAAGAAAAAAGTCAGAATTCTGAGAAAAAAGTCAGAATTCTGAGATTTAAGTCAGAATTCTGACTTTTTTCTCAGAATTCTGACTTTTTTTTATTTTTGGAATTTTTTTTTTCTCAGTGGCCCTAATCCTCTTCCGTACCTCTGCGCCCAACTTTCAAAATAATAAAAAAAATATCTTATCGTCTCCAAACAATATGTATAAAAATAGAAAGAAACTCTGTAAAACTTTGTCTAATAATGCAGAGAAACATCACCTTTTTTCTCAAAAGACACTGAAAATGAGTTAGAAATTTAAAAAATTAAAAATAAAAAAAGATTTTAAACAAGCTGAGAGAGACAAAGATGAATATTAAGGCCAATTTCTGCTGGTTAAAAATAAAGAAAATTAAAAACAGGATTTTTTTTTGAGTTTTTTTCCCATATTAAGTCGAGACTTTATAATAAAAAGTCAAAATTATCAAGTTTCTACTTTTTTTTTAATCAAGAAATCTTGACCTTCATCTCATAGTTTCCACTTTTCTCTAAAAATTATGATTTTTTAATCACTGATTTGGAATGACACTGTAAAATGAATCCAATAATAATCTAATTTGTAGTTCTTAACATTTAGGACGTTTATTATACACTTTTTGTCTCTTCCAGGACATTATTCCTTTCTCCTACAGCGTTCCTTATAATAACGTTCCAATGCCTGATTATGCAAATTAGGCGATGACGTCATCTAGCGACTTCTAGCGACTTTTGGGGCAGCCAATAGCTACTTTCCTTGCAGAGGAGTTGGCAACGCTGGATGCTGGCGAGGTTGCAGGGCTGCAGCATCGGTGAGTGCAGCGAACAGGGCGCCACGTTGGGAGGATTTGTCTGTCAGGAGTGAAATCTTTACAGCTTGAGTTGATAGCCTAACCCAGCTCGCAGGCATCCTCTGACTGTCGACGATGTGAACTCAGTAATCGGTTCTGGAAAGATGAATCAGACTTTCCGCAGAAGAGTAAGATAGTTGCATCACTGGAAGGAGAACACGTTCTGCCGTTCACCTTTTCCTGACCTTTAATCAGGCAGAGGCGCCGTTGAGTTTCTCCTCTTACATCAGCAGCCGAAGGATGAAGAATGTGAGCTGCAGTGCAGGGGTCTGAACT
>RPOG01006451.1:0-23882 GCA_008086565.1 Thalassoma bifasciatum | reverse complement strand
GAGGCATTTCACCTCTTAAATCTTCACGGCTTCTCCTCCACAATCTGGCGTCTGCAGATAACGTTCAGCGGCAGAAACAAAGACGAGAGCGGAGAGTGAAGCAGCAGACGGGGTTTGTTTCTGCGCTGATGGATGGATGGATGAAAGAAGAGTGTGAGAGAAACATCAATTCTGCAGGAAATCAGTCACTGATGCTTTTTAGGTTTAGTCCAAAAAGAAGAGAAACGTGAGAAAACTTCTGACTCTGGATTTTAGGGATTGGGGATCATTTGTCATAATTTTAAGATTTCTTTCAAATCTTTCAAACGTCTGAACCTCTTTCGTGGCAGTGGATGACTCCTACTACCTACTACTTTGACATGTAGTATGTAGTTTGACTGTTTTGTTGGACCTGTTTAGTCGTATACTACTCTGGATTTCTGTTTCAGGAAGTGGAGCTGATGGTTTTTTTTCTAATGTTTAACTTTATCATAAATAAATCCATGAGAACATTTCAGTCATTAATTCACCACATCAATCAGTGGAGAAGTTACAGGAGCAACAAAAGTAGATAAGTTAAATTAGATGTCAATGAGATACAAAGGAAAATAAATAAATGGAATTAAGCTTGTGAAGGAAGTTGTAATTTTTTTGAGAATTTTTATGTTTTTTTTCATTATTTTTAGTGGTTCAAGGAACATTTTTGATTCATTTAGAAAAACAACAAATTCAGGGAGAGATTAGAGTCCTGATTTTATCACATTTGTAAAGGTATAAAAGTTTATTACAGCAAAATCTCCATATTTGATTTTTGATCTTGCACCAAAAGTTATCGTGTATTGAAAATAAATCTGAAACAAACTGACTTTTTATTTTTCCAGCTGGTGTAAAAACTGCGTCCTCATTACCCACGTAGGCTGTTAGTGTAAAATAAAAAGTGATGAATGATTTAGGGGCTTTTATGAATTTGGTAAAAGTAAACAGCTCTTTCATGATGAAGTGAGCAGATTTACCGCTGTTTCTTTCCTGTCACTTCACTTTTATCTCTGGGACCGTTTCACATTTTTGTTGTTGTGTTGTAGTTGAGCTGATTTATTCCAGTAGGTGTCAGTAATTCACCTCAACCTGAGCGCCCCCAAACTGACAAACGCCATTAGCGCCGTGCATTGTGGGAAACAGTACGCCAGGTAGACTGGTCCGTTACAGACTGAGAAATTTTCCCGGATCAGTAGAAACATCCGGGAACTTGTAGTTTACTACAGATCTCGGAAGTTTTCGCATACTGATACTACAAACTGAATTTCAGCCGAAGTAGTAGGCATCGCTAGTGTAGTAGGAGGTTTGGAAAACAGCCTTTGTTTACTTTACCCAGAATGCAAAGCGACAAGATGATGTAGTAATTGGAAGCCCATATTGTTTATAGGCCCATTAGTCAGAAATCAGAGAGCTTGTTTGTCAGCAGGTTTGTGAGTCAGAAAACCAGAGGGGTTGGTAGTCATTAGTAAAAAAGTCCATTAGGCAGAAAACCAGAAGACCTGTTAGTCAGGCACAATAAGTTTAGTTTAGTTTATTCACACACATCAACCTCGGCTAACTCTGATACACACACATGCATACATATACATATACACATACATATACATATACATATGTACGATAGATGTCACAGTGGATGTGTGGAAAGGGTGACCCCAAAGAAGCTATTTAAAGCTTGTAACAGGGGCCGGTTTTCCCACAAATAAAGCCGGAGCACACAAGTAAAATAACAACACAAATACAGACGGAAAGAAAAGAGACGAAAAAGTAGCAGACGACCCTGAGATTGTTCGTGGATGCAGTGATATAACCAGTAAATCAGAGATACTTAGACAATAGAAACTGTTTTAGTTTTCTCTTGAAGACAGAGATGCAATGTGACGTTTTTAACTCATTATCAACCTCATTCCAGATCTGACGCCCTCTGCAGACAAACCTGAGGCTGGAGCGTTTCAGTCTACGCTTCTTTCCTGTGATAAGATGTTTGTTCCTGGTAACATGGGTGTGGGTGGGTACAGAGATTGGAATGAGTTCACACAGTTTATTGTTCATTTTGTGCACGGTCTGATACATTATACAAACATTTTGTAGGTAGTTGTGTTCTGTTAGACGCAGAAGATTGTGGCGTTTGAAAAGTATTCTGGAGGGGAAACTGAACTCAGACCATGTTATTGCACGTATGACCTTCTTTTGGAGATTCTCGAGCTTTTTTAGGTGAGTGTGAAATGTGTTGCACCATATGATGTTACAGTAATTCAAATGAGGTTCAAACAAAGTTTTGTACAAGGTGAGAAGTGCTGAGAGTGGAAGAAAATGTCTTATCTTAAAAAACAGAGAAGCATATTTTGATAACTTCTTTATGAGTTCTTGGATGTGGTGTCTGAAATAAGGTTTTCGTCAATGAGAACCCCCAGAAATTTAATCTGCCCATGTTTTTTTGGGGAGATTTGCCCAACAGCAGCCTTTTTATGTGAATGAAAAATAATGTAGTTTGTTTTATTGATGTTTAAAGAAAGTCAGAAAAAAGAAGACCAATTAGTCAGCAGATTTATATGTCAGTACCCAAATGAAAATGTATCATGGCATCAGAAGGCTTGTTAGCCAGAAAAATCTGATATTGTAAAGTCGCAATAATTAGATCGCCCATCAGTCAGAAAATCAGGGGGGCCATTAATAAGACAAACAGAAGGCCTATCAGTCAGAAAATGAAAGGGCCCATTAGTTAGAAAATCAGAGGAACATCGGTCAGAAAATTTACAAGGTCCATTGGTCAGAAGGTTTTGGAGTCAGGTTTTGGAGAAGGCCTGTTAGTCAGGTGATTCAAAGGCCTGTTTGACAGACACATGAAAGGCTAATTAGTCAGAAAATCAGTCAGAGGCCTTCGAGCCAGAAAGCGTGAGTCATCCCTGAGCCATTAGTCAGAAATTACAGGGCCTGTCAGTCAGAAAATCAGAGGGCCCATTAATAAGACAAACAGAAAGCCCATCGGTCAGAAAAATCAGAGTCAGAAAATTTATATGGCCCATTGATCAGAAGGTTCTGGAGTCAGAAGGACTGTTAGTCAGGTGATACAAAGGCCTGTTAGACAGACACATTAAAGGAAAATTAGTCAGAAAATCAGTCAGAGGCCTGTGAGTCAGAAGGCTTGAATCATCTGTGAGTTTTTAGCCAAAAATCAGAAGGCCCATTAGTCGGAGATCAGAAGGCCTGTCAGTCAGAAAATCAGAGGGGCCATCAGTCAGAAATTTACAAGGCCCATTGATCAGAAGGTTCTGGAGTCAGAGGGCCTGTTAGTCAGGTTATTCAAAGACCTATTGGACAGGCAATTGAAAGGCAAATTAGACAGAAGCCTGTGAGTCAGAAAGCTTGAGTCATTAGCCAGAAAATCAGAAGGCCTGTAGGTCAGAAAATCAGAAGGCTCATTAATAAGACAAACAGAAGGTCCATCAGTCAGTGAGTCAGAAAGCGTGAGTCATTAGTCAGACAGTCAGAAGGCCCATTAGTCAGGAATTCAGATGGTCTGTTAGTCAGAAGGTTTGTTAAAATGTGTTGAGTAAAATACAGAGCGTCTCATGATGGATTGATGTTGTTTAAAACTTTATGTTGGGTTTTGTAAGGGAGTTATGTAGAGGCCTCAGTGTTTGAGGCCCTCGCCTGTGTAACTTTGAGTCATCCTGTAGCAGACCGACATCTTTAAAGTCTGAAACTAAAGCTCACAAACTCGAGCAGCTGTGGATGTTTGACTCTGAGAGAGAGAGAGAGAGAGGGACATAAGGAGAGTGAGCAGAGGAGATTTGAGGATCTGGCGTCCTGCTGGAGGGTTTGTGTTTGCGTGGAGGCTCCTCTGCGGCGCCGTGGATCAGCGGACGGACGGAGGCTCAGCTGGTCTGACCGCTGGCACCGAGCGCAGGGAGGAGGGGAAGACAAAGGACAGATGGAGGGATCAGAGAGGACGGAGGGAAACGCAGAGACAGGGAAAGAATCGTCCTGAAACTCCTCTTTGTTTGTGGCGCAGCAACCTCGAAGTTTGTGCTTCCTTTATTTTTTTTTCCAGCACATTCCTCTTTTCTTTTCTATTTTCTGAGTCAAAACACAGCGAGGAAATTGCAGCGTGAACCGTGAAATTAACAACAGCGGCGTCAGTGTTTAAAGGCTCCTAAAGATCTGTGATAAGCATTTAAAGAGGCGACACGACAGGAATGAGCGAGATGGAAGAGACAGAATGAGACAGAGCGAAGACTGAATACTAACAGAGAGAGAGGAGGTGAAAAAGGAGGAGCTGCCTCCTCCTCCTCCTCCCTCCCTCTGTGTCGGCGTCTGTCTCGGGGTTTCAGACCCTCCTGTAATCCAGCTTTACGTCTGCCACGCTGTCACTGCACCTGTAATCTGCTTCCTGCGCTCGTGTAATCTCGCTTTAACTCTGCTTATCGTTCGCCGCACGCCGCCGGGAAATCTCCTCGCTCAAACGCTCACTTCACTCAGGAGCGAAAGGAAAAGGACACCATCCTCCTCTTTTCCTGATTTCTGTACCTGCGTATTCATCGTTTCTCTCTTTCCTACCTTTCTTTAACCGTAGAAACTGTCATAGTTGTCGTTTTAGGTGAAGAGCTGGAAAGAAACATCAGTGATGATCTGAGAGGGTGAGAATGCAGAGGCGGAAAAACACCAAAACCAACATGGCGGGTGCACAACTGAAATTAATTTACAGCAACATGATCCCTGTTTTTCTCTCTCTGGAGGTTCAGTAAACTCTCATCTCAGTCTCTTGTTTGGGTGTGTGTATGTGTGTCTGTTTGGAAATTAGAAGGTCAGTTAGTCAGAAAATCATACGACTTATTAATTCGAAATCAGGAAGCATGTTAGTCAGAAGGCTAGCTAGTCTATAAATCAAAGGGTCTGATAGTCAGAAAGCCAGTTAGTCCAGAAATGAGAACGCCCATAGGCCCATTGATCACATAATTAGAAGGCCTGTTAGTCAGGAGGCCCTAAGTCAGAAGAACACAAGAAGGTCCATGAGTCAAAAGATCAGAGTGACTTTAAAACAAGAAATCAGAAGACCCGTGAGTCAGAAAACCATATCATCTATAAGTTAGAAAATACGGGAGTCTGATAGTCAGAAGGCCAGTTAGTCTTTAAATCAGATTCCCATGATTAGAGGGCCCATTAGTCAGAAGAACACAAGAAGGCCAGTGAGTCCAAAGATCAGAGTGACTTTTAAACAAGAAATCAGGAGACCTGTGAGTCAGAAAGCTATTAGGTCTATTAGTTAGAAAATAAGGGAGTCTGATCGTCAGAAGGCCAGTTAGTCTCTAAATCAGATTCACATGATTAGAAGGTCTGTTAGTCAGTAAATCAGAACGCCAAGCGGTTCAATGGTCACATATTTAGAAGGTCTATTAGTCAGTAAAACAGAAGGCCCTTTAGAATTTGGAATGTCAATTAGTCAGGAATTCAGAAGGCCTGTTAGTCCATAAATCAGTGAGTCTGATAATCACAGGGCCAATCGGTCAGGGAATTAGACGGTCAGTTAGTCAGAAAACCATAAGGCCTTTTAGTTAGAAAATCAGGAAGCATGTTAGTCAGAAGGCGAGCTAGTCTGTAAATCAAAGGGTCTGATAGTCAGAAGGCCAGTTAGTCAAGAAATCAGAACTTCCATAGGCCTAATGGTCACATAATTTGAAGGCCTGTTAGTCAGGAGGCCCATTAGTCAGAAGAACACAAGAAGGTCCATGAGTCAAAAGATCAGAGTGACTTTAAAACAAGAAATCAGGAGACCTGTGAGTCAGAAAACCGTATCGTCTATAAGTTAGAAAATATGGGAGTCTGATAGTCAGAAGGCCAGTTAGTCTTTAAATCAGAGTCACATGATTAGAAGGTCTGTTAGTCAGTTAATCAGAAGGCCCTTTAGATTTTGGAATGTCAATTAGTCAGGAATTCAGAAGGCCAGTTAGTCAGGAGGCCCTTTAATCAGAAGAACACAAGAAGGCAAGTGAGCCAAAAGATCAGAGTGACTTTAAAACAAGAAATCAGGAGATCTGTGAGTCAGAAAGCTATTAGGTCTATTAGTTAGAAAATAAGGGAGTCTGATAGTCAGAAGGCCAGTTAGTCTTTAAATCAGAGTCACATGATTAGAAGGTCTGTTAGTCAGTAAATCAGAAGGCCCTTTAGATTTTGGAATGTCAATTAGTCAGGAATTCAGAAGGCCTGTTAGTTCATAAATCAGGGGGTCTGATAATCAAAGGGCCCATCGGTCAGGAAATTAGACGGTCAGTTAGTCAGAAAACTATTGGGCTTATTAATTAGAAAATCAGGATGCATGTTAGTCAGAAGAACACAAGAAGGTCCATGGGTCAAAAATTCAGAGAGACTGTAAAATATGAAATCAAAGGGCCCATTTGTCAGAGCTATCAGAAAAATCACGGCACCATGAGCTTCAGGAAAGACTTAAGATTCTAAAAATGTAAATTTTATTCATCTACAAGGCCAAAAACGTGACCTTTGCAGCGAGTAAAAAAAGGGTTGAGAATGGTCTTCAGCAGAGATTCGTGATAGGTGATACAATGGGGATTAATAGAAGGACTAAAAGCTGTTTTTTTTTGACAATTGGCCACTTACAGGCCAAAAGGTACAATCTGTTATTAAAATACACTTTCTGGTAGAAGCTGAACAAAATTACTTTTGTTTTGATGTCTTATTTGTGTGAACAGAGTGAAGTTTTTATGAGTTTCTGGCAGTTCGTTAGTGAGATTTTTTTCTGTCATCCCCTGTGGGCTGCACACTTGCTGTTGATTTTTGTCAAAGTAAGGGGGTTTCGAGGACTCCCCCACTAAAAACCATAAACCCCAGCTTCATGTCTTATACATTTCCAAAAAGAGGACAAAAATAGCTGCGTGTTGAATCTTGAATTAACTCTCTAGGTGGAAGTATGGCGAGACAGTGGTGCTGGGAATATCTGTGTATTTTTGGCGTGCTTGGAGAGTCACCCCATTCATTTTAGATGGGACTTTTTTTCGCCGTTTTTCTTGAATAACTCAGCAGTAATAGCCTGTATGTTGTGAATGAGTTGCTTGTTTTGATATATCATTTGTGGAGGTTTCCTTAAAGCCCAATGAGGTGTTTTGGTCAGTTAAACAAACAGATGTGAATTTGTAGAGGTTTGAAAATCTGCACATTAAGTCTGAAGATCCAGGATTTTATCTAGAAAGAAACAGACACTTCATGATGAGGTTATGTTATGAGTTTATCAACAATCCAAACAGCATCTTTAAGGTGAAGTCAGGCTCATCCATGTTTATCTGAATCACCGCTCAGCATCTTTGAAAGCTCTGAACTCTAATCTTTAAACTCCAGCGTTTCTCTCTGAATGTGCTGAGTCATTACTCCGCTTTCAGACTGAGCATCAAACTCTTTCTTTTCTTTCACTGGAAATATTTTTGCTCCTGAATGGACTGAAATATCTCACAAAGCCCCTGAAAAGGTTTGTGAAAAAGCTTGAGGCTTTTTCAGAAACAGGTTGTCTGAATATTCGTCTTTGTGCGCGGCGGCGGCGGCGATGGTGGCGGTGGCGGCGGGTCTCGGTTTGACCCACCTGGAGGAGTCTTTTCTTCCTGCATCAATCCTGCAGGTTCCTCTCTTTTTTTAACTCCGGTAAAATCCTCTTTCATTACCCGCCGAGAAGCCCTCGCCTTTTTCTGCAGCTTCCTTTTTCTAGCACCGAGCAGATTACAGCGGGTCAGAGGAGGCAGATAATTCACGCCGCCGTCTCTTTAAGAGCGCCGACTGTCAAGTTGGGAAAGATCTAACCAATCCAGGAACAATCCTCCGCACCTGAGCGTTCGTTAAAGACCAGACGCTAAACAAACCGTCTAATCGTCCCCCTCCCGCCGCGTCATTACCCTCCTCGCTGAAGTCACGGCGCCCTCGGGGACGCCGCGCTCCGTCATGATGGCTTTTTGAGTGTTGCAGCACGGCCCGGTGTTGTACCCATAATCCCTCTAATGACTGTCCTCTCAGGTATTACGGCTCGGCGGGTGTCGCAGCCGCACGGCGAGGAAAACAACATCAGAGACGGATTCGTCCTAATGGCTGATTCCATAATGGAGGGAGAGGGAGTGGGCGAGCGAGGATGAGATGGACGGGGAGAGAGGAGGGACAGAATAAATAATGACGGGAAACCTGTAAGTGTGAAAAACTGCAGTTCTCTGAGTGTCCACTAGAGACCAAACTCCTAAAACTCATGCTAAAGGCTAAAACACGAGCTAGAGAGACAGAAGACACAAAGGAATAAACTTTTTTTTTAACCACAGTCTAAGACCCTTCACTTTAGCCGCTGTCCCTTTAAGAGAGCCCCCCTTCTCTCTGATTGGTCTACCCTCTGGAGGTCCGTTATGCCCCATTTTGTAATAAAATTCTTGAACAAAATTATTTCTTTTGCCACATTATGTAATAAGTTCTTACATGTTGTGTAAGTTATTACAAATGTGGGTGTTGCACGTTTTTTTTTTAATCAAGAAAACTTTTTTTTTTTCAAAGTCACACCTTCAGAACGACATTAACTTACGGCTTTGATTTAGATTTGAGAAATGAATCATCCTGCTCATCTTTAAAATTGATTTATATGTAAGAATCATGCTGGTTTGCGTAAAGTCAATGCCATTCTGAAGATATGAATGTTTTTTTTTCTAATTAAGATGCTCAGATCTAATGCAGCAAACATTACATATTGCGCTTGAGAACTTTATTACAAAATGTGTCAGATAATTTTAAAATGTGGAAAAACTGTATTACTTATTACATAATGTAGCATAACAAGGTCTGTTGGAAGGTGAACCTTAGTGTTTGAGGCCCACAGATCTTTATGCAACAGTTTAGCCTCATCGTTTCCACAAATCTCATGAGAATTCCATACAAATCTAATGATCGGAGCACTTTGATTCCTCCTGTGAATTTTGTTTTACAAAAAGTAGCTATAACATTTATTCAAGTTTGTGACTAAATATTTTTTAATTGTTCAGCAGATTTAGATATCTCTGGATGTAAATAAATAATGATAATAATGTGTTTCTGAATAGCCTGGTAGTCTCCTCTGCGCCCAACCTTCAAAATAATAAAAATACATCTTATCATCTCCAAACAATATGAATAGAAACACTGTAAAACAGTAACTTTTTGGTCTTATAATGCAGAGAAATATCACCTATTTTTCTAAAAAGAAAAAGATGCTGAAAATGAGCTAGAAATTTTAAAAATAAACAGATCAAATTTTAAACAAACTGAGCGACAGAGATGAATATAAAAGCCAATTTCTGCTGGTTAAAAATATAGAAAATTAAAAACAGGATTTTTAAAAAGTTTTTTCCCCCATACTAAGTCAAGACTTTATAATAAAAAGTCATAGTTTTGACTTTTCTCTAAAAATGTATGACTTTTTAATCACTCAGTTGGAATGACACTGTAGAAGGAATCCAATAAAAATCAAAACATTTAGGACGTTTATTATACACTTATGTCTCTTCCAGGACATTATTTCTTTTTCCTACAGAGTTCCTTACAATAATATTCCAATGCCTGATTATGCAAATTAGGTGATGACATCATCTAGCGACGTTTTCCTCACCGAGGAGTTGGCGTCGCTGCTTTGAAAACGTCTGACGAGCTGCAGAATTAAAACTTTCTGACACCAGGAGGCGATGAAAGGAGGAAGCTCTCAGGAAACTGCAGACAGGTTCTCGTCTAAGATCAGTCCTGAAAAAAAAAAAAAAAAAACGCAGTACTTTCTTAAAAAGTCAAAAGGTTTCCTTCAGTTTGGAGACGTCTTTCTGCGCCTTTGAAGTGCCGTGTTTTTTTGTCTAATAGAAAGGAGAAAAGTAGTGGAGAGACTGTGATTTTGTCAAAAAAGAGGACCTTCTCAAATTGCCAAGTCTACGTCAAGTAGAGGACCTTTGAAACCGCACGCCGCCGCACGTGCGGCGTGGACGCGTGGACGCTTTATTCATTACGGTCTAATGTGAGAGCCGCTCGGCGCCTGTTAGCGGGAAACAGTCGGACTCTGTTATCAGCAGGTTGGAGTGAGGGGCAATCAAGTGGAGTCGCCATTAGTGACCTAAGGGTAGTCTCGGCGACGAGGACCTTTTGTTAGGGGGACGTCACTACGTGAGACCCATTTACCGTCGAGAAGAGGAGCGACTGTGCACACTAATTGCCTCCTGCAGAGGCCTAACTGTGCAGACAAAAAAAGACGGAGAAACGACAGCGACGCATAATCACAATCGTAGCGGTGAAACCCCCACGGGTCCTCCACTTCTCCTCGCTCTCCTCCTCGCTCTCCTCCTCGCTCCGTCTCGGCGGCGAAAGTGGCGACAGCTCAGGGAATTATACCTCTGTGCACATAATGACTGTAACCTCCACACGACGCGTACAGAGATGTTTCATTGGACTGTAACTGCGAGGAAACCGTCTCCTGCTCTTCAGATGAGATTAGCTTCAACGCCGCGGCGAGGAGGAAGTGACCAGGTGGTCTCAGCGCAGGGAGGAAGTGAAAGAACGAGCGAACGAAGAGCAGGGAGGAAAATTGGTTTCCACTTAGGAGGAAATGAAGGAAGCACTTGGATATGACGGAAAACACGTGTTTGTCCTCAGTAAACTAACACGAAAACCTTTATGAAAGTGAAAGTGAAAGTATTTAGATCACATAACGTACAGCTGTGTTCAAATGTTTCTGAGCTCCTCTTGCATCTTTCATCCAGTGCTGCACTGACATTTCTGGATTCTGAGTCACGAGGAAAGAAAAAGAATTATCAAAGTTTCTGCAGGAAAAGTGAATCCGACTGTATAAAAGAGGAAAGGGATATAAAAAGATATCCAAGGAACTGAGGATGCCAATAAGCAGAGTTCAAACTCTAATGAAGAAGTGGAAAATGAGGGATTCTGTTGGAACCCAACCACAAAAATTTCAGCTACAACTGACAGGAAAATTGTTCTGGATGCAAAGAAAAACCCACAAATAACTTTGACTCTCTGAAAGAATGTGGTCTGGATGTTTCAAGATGTGTTACTCAACCAAAGAGACAAACTGTTAAAAACTACCTTTACAAAAGAAACTATACAAGTGGAGAAATGAGCCAAAAACAGCAAAGAGTAGAAATAAAACTTAGTTTAAGGTGGCAAAAATTGCCAAAAAGCAACAAAATTAGCAAGAAAATTGGGCCAAAACCTGGAAAACACTCAGACAGTAGCAAAAACAGGTCAAAAGCGGCAAAAAAAAATAGGTGGACAGTGACCAAAATGGACAAAAAGCAACAAAAAATGGAAAGAAAATTTGGGGAAAACGTGGAAAAATTCAGAAAGTAGATAAAATGGGGAAAAAAAATGACAAGAAAACAGTGGAATGTGGTTAGAAAAAGGCTAAAGTCAACAAAAAACAAAGATAAAGTTGGAAAATAGTCAGACGGTGACAACAAATGATCCACAAGTGGCAAAAAGAAGTGAAAAGCATCAAAAATGGGCCAAAGTCAACAAAAATGGCAAGAAAATGACGAAACAACCTGGAGAGACAAAAGGTTTCAAGATGCACAATAAGGAGGCACTTGAGGAAAAATGGGCTGAAGAAAGACATTTCTACACAAATGCCACAAAGTTTCCTGCTTACAATACGCCAAACAGCACAGAGACAAGCCTCAAAACTTCTGGAACAAAGTCATTTGGAGTGATGAGAGCAAAAGTGAACTTTTTGTCCACAACCATAANAACCATAAACATTGTTCCATTTGGAGAGGAGTCAACAAGGCCTATGATGAAAGGTCCACCATTCCTACTGTGAAACACGGAGGTGGATCACTGATGTTTTGGGGATGTGTGAGCTACAAAGGCTCAGGAAACTTGGTCCAAACTGATGAATGAAGGATGAATGCAGCATGTTATCAGAAAATACTGGAGGAAAATTTACACTCATCAGCCCAGAAGCTGCACATGAGACGTACTTGGACGTTCACACATGACAATGATCCAAAACACAAGGACAAGTCAAAGTTTTGTGATAATGGACAAATTTTTGAAAAATTTTCAAAGTTTAAAGATAAAAAGTCAAAACTTAGAGGAAAAAAAACATCAAATTTTGAAATGAAGGACAAAAAAAAAGAGAATGACAATTTTGAGAGAGGAAAGTGAAAACCCTTCTTAGATGAAATGTAGAAATTTGGGAGCAAAATTCAAATTATTGTGATAAAAGGGAAAAAAATTAAGATAAATGGTCAAATTTTTGAGAAACAAATCTGGATTTTGGAATTTAAAAAAAAAGCAAAACAAAACATTCAGTACAAAGACAGATTTCGAATTTTCAATAAAGGCAAATTTTAAGAGTCAAAGTTGAAATTTGGGCTAATAACGTCAAAATCTGAGCTATAAAGTTATAGTATAAGATTATAATTCAGAAATCGTGAGATATAACAGGTCAAGATTCTGAGATAGAAGTCAACATTTTTCAAATATATATATATATATTTGAGATAAAGGACTAAAAAAATCGAGAGAAAAAAACATAATTTTGAGATAAAAAGTCCATATTTTAGAGAAGAAGTCATATTTATTTACTTAGGAGGTGAAAAATTTTAGATGAAAAGCAGAGATCTGGGTCCTTCCATTGGCTACAGCAGAATAAAGTGAAGGTTCTGGAGTGGCCATCTCAGTCTCCTGACCTCAATATCATTGAGCCACTCTGGGGAGATCTCAAACCTGCAGTTCATGCAAGACAGAGCAAGAATTTACAGGAACTGGAGGCTTTTTGCCAAGAAGAATGGTCAGTAGAAAAAAATCTTTACTTTCTGACTTGTAGCAGCAGCAACAGGGTGAATTTTTGCTTCTTTAAACGTCTGAAACACTCAGAGAATCAATGACATTTCTCCTCACGTCGAGTGGAGCTCGTTAGAGAAGCAGATTCTCCGTTTGAAGAATATTTTCCTCCTCTTTGCCTTTATTTATTCGCCGTCAGCGTCAGAATCAGGCCTGACACCGCCGAGGAGGAGACGTGTGTGTGTGTGTGTGTGTGTGTGTGTGTGTGTGTGTTCTCCACGCCGTGATTGGTGGTGTGTGTTTCTAATAATGGTCGGAAAGCGTAACGTGCCGCTCTCAGTGTTACCGCCGTTAGCCGGCGATTTCACCAGCAGGAGAAAGTTCAGCAGCTGTCTGCGGCGCTCATCAAACAGGAATAATTCAAAACCTCAGCGGACGCAGGAGACGAGTGTGTGTGTGAGCGTACTGTAAGGAAGTGTGCCAAAAGTATGGGTTAGTCATTTCTGTGTGTGTGTGTGTGTGTGTGTGTGTGTGTGTGTGTGTGTGTGTGTGTGTTCACCCTCTGTGCCTCCTCTAATTAGCGCTGCCTGTAAATTTTTAATGTCCGACGGGCAGCAGAGCAGCCGCGGATGCTCACACACACAGAAAATCCCAGCATCACGCGGCGCGGTTTAGGCTCCGCCCCCACGGCGTCTGTGACACTCTGCGACCGTCGTGTCTGCGATTTAACGAGCTTTAATGACGGGAGAGTGTGTGAGAGGAGGGGAAGTATTCAGAGAGTTAGTTTGGAGCTGAACGCTGAGTCAGAGAGAGACGAGTGGTAAAGGGCTATTCCGCAATTTTTATCAACTGAGTCTTTTTTTTTTCTGATGTTGATTTAAATTTAAACAACTTTTCAAGAGCAGGGTGAGAAAAAGAGATTATAAATCAGTCAAAATGTCACTCACAGAGGCTTTTTCCCAATCTTTTTTATTATATGCTACATGTGAAAGTAGTAGGTAGTTGGTAGTACGTGCTGCAAACTACCTACAACTTTCACATTTTCACAGTTTCAACTTTCATCAGGGAAAAATGTAAAGACTTTTTGTAAACTTCAAACTCAAAAATCTGAAAATACTAACAGGTAAATGTTTTCCAAATTGACTTCAGCACAACTACGGCAAGCTCAAGGTTCCAAACAACTCAAAGCATCATCAGGTTGCCGACTTCAGTCAATAACATACAGCAATGATATCACCTGAAGTGAACTTTTATTGTTATTGTTTTTTTTAATTTACATCCAGAGATATCTAAATCTACTGAACAATTTAAAGAAATGTAGTCACAAACTTGATGAAATGTTGTAGCTACTTTTTGTAAAACAAAATTCACAGGAGGAATCAAAATACTCCGATCATTAGATTTGTATGGAATTCTCACGAGATTTGTGGAAACGATGAGGCTAAACTGTTGCATTAAGATCTGTGGGCCTCAAACACTAAGGTTCACCTTGTTATGCTGCATTATGTAATAAGTAATACATTTTTGCTTCATTTTGCAATAATGCCACATTTTGTAATAAAGTTCTTGAACACGATATGTAATAAATTTTGCTGCATTAGATCTTAGCATCTTAATTAGAATAAAAAACATTCATATCTTCAGAATGGCATTGACTTTACGCAAACCAGCATGATTCTTACATATAAATTTATTTTAAAGATGAGCAGGATGATTCATTTCTCAAATCTAAATCAAAGCCGAAAGTCAATGTTGTTCTGAAGGTTTGACTTTAAAAAAAAAAAAAATTCTTGATTTAAAAAAAAATATATGCAACACCCGCATTCTGTAATAACTGACACAACATTTAAGAACTTATTACATAATGTGGCAAAATAAATAATTTTGTTCAAGAATTTTATTACAAAATGGGGCTTCCAGAGGGTCGACCAATCAGAGAGAAGGGGGGCTCTCTTAAAGGGACGGCAGCCAAAATGAAGTGTCTCAGACTGTGGTTAAAAAAATTTTTTTTTTCTAAAACACCAGGGAGAGAAAAATATAGATTTTTAAAGATACTATGGAGCAGAAAACCTGAGAGAAGAGGAGGAATATTGTGGAAACAGAGTCCAGGAGTGAAATGATCCATCTCCTGTCAGTTAAACATTTATTCATGAAGTGAAGTTAATTAATCTCTTTAAACTCCAGGTATTGTGTCATCTTTAATCGTTAAAGACGCTCGTGCTGCTGTGACACCTCTTACCTGCTGCACGTCAAACCCTTAAAGTTATTAATCAGTTATTAAACTCTGGCGTCGCTTCAGTGGATCACGGTGTTGTTTTTATTTTTTATTCAGAGAGAGAAAGAGGAAGTTTGACTTTGCTGCCTCCGTCTGCAGAAATGACACCGTCCTCGCCGTCATCGCTCTTCATTTGCTGTTTCTCCCTCCGTCGCCGTGAATCCGCTGCTTTTTCTGCAGCTCGTCCATCCATCTTCATATTCTCGCCTCAGCGCCGGGTTAAAGAGACGGAGGAAAGGACGGCGAGCAGAGAGACCGACAGTTTCCCGCCACATTACGTCACATTTTACTACAAACAGGATTTTTTTAAAGACATTTAATCTGATGAACATCCTCAAAGACTCACAATCACAGATGTCAAAAAACTTTCTTTATTTTTCTACATCGCCATAAACTAAATAACAAAAAGAAAACTTGAGGTACAGACGTGTGATTGTTGTGATAAGCGTTAATCAGAGTTATGAAATAGCACGAAATTGTGAAGCTGGAAATTTTCACCGAGATTTTATATTAATTTCATAAACCTGTGTTAACTTCAATCTTTTATACTTTTGACTTCATTATCCAGAAATATTGACTTTTTCTATAAAATATTGACTTTTTATCTCAGTATTTAGACTTCAATCTCTTTCATTTGTTACTTACTTCTCTATAAACAACGATGATCGCTCAAAATTATGTCTTTTTCCCATAATTTAGAGAAAAGTTATCCTTTTTTTCCTTGTAATATTGACTTACCTTAAATTTTTTGCTTTTTATCTCAGAGTTTTTACTGCAATGTTTTATATTTTGATGTTATAACCTGAAAAAAATACTTTTTATCTCAGGGTTTTGATGTCTTTCTCTAGAAATAATAACTAATTATATCATTACTTTGACTTTTGTCGCATAATTTTTACATTGAAATATTAACTTTTTATCTCAGTATTTAGTCTTTAATCTCTTTTAATTGTTACTTCCTTCTCTAGGAATAATGTTTCATCTCATTACTTCAACTTTGTAGCTGAAAATTTTGTATTTTCCTCATAATTTTGATACAATTTATGGTTCTTTTTATCTCATAATATTGACTTACCTTAAAATTTTGGCTTTTTATCTCAGCGTTTTTGCTTCCTTCTCTCGAAATAATAACTAATTTTTTCATAATTTTGACTTTTTGCTCATATTGAAACTTACCCTTTAAATGTTGGCTTTTTTAAATATGCACTTTTATCTCACAGTTTTTGCTTTTATAACTCAAACTTCTGACGTCCTTATCTTGAAATATTGACTTATTTTCCCACAAGTTCAACTTTTTGTCTCCACAATTTGACTTTTTCTCATAGTTTTGAGAAAAAATTCGGACTTTTGTTTTGTATTTTGACTTGCCTCAAAATTTTTGCATTTAATCTCAAATATTTCCTTTTTATCTCAACAGTTTTCACTTCAATATTTTATACTTTTCACTCCATTTTCTAGAAATATTGACTCCTCAATTTTTCAGTTTTCTTCAACTGTGACTTCCCTCTCCAGAAATAATGACTTTTCATCTCAAAACTTTCTCTTTTCATCTAAAAAATTATGTCTTTTTCTTCAATATTTAGAGAAAAATTATAGTTTTTTTTCTCTTAATATTGATTTACCTTGAAATTTTGACTTTTTATCTCAGGATTTTGACTTTTAAGCTCAAATTGAACTTTTAGTTTTATTTTGTAAGTTTCATTGCAGAATTTCGAATTCAAAATTTTAACTTTTTAACCGAAAAGTTAATTCAATATGCGGCAAAAACAAATTTCAATGCAAGTCAGGACCAGGAGCAAAGAGTGGAAAAAGCGTTTATTTGCAGTCGGTCTGTAAAAGTGCATTTCTACTTCAGCATTTTCTGATATAAAAGTGCAGCTTTACAAACAACCAGAGAAAATTTGGACATAATTTTAAAAGTGGGAACATGTTCTGGTTTCAGTTTTCGTTCACGTGTTTGCGGCGAGTCTCAGTTTGACTCGTAGATAAAAAGTAAAACTTGAGGTTTCGCTTTTTTTCTCACAGCAGCAGATTTTCATCTTCCATCGATCTCCGTTAATCCGACGTGACGGGGAAACTCCGGCTGAAGGCGGCGGCGGTTAGAAAAGCAGAAAGCCTCCCCTCAGGATCGGCCGCCGCTCACAACCTCACAGCGAGCGTCCGGGATGTGTTGCCGTGGAAACCAAGTGGAGAGGAGGAAGAGCAGAAGTGTTGGTGCGAGAGGAGGAACGTTTTCTGTGTTTAAAGCCTCAAAGATCAGGTCGTTTCCTCCGGGGTCTGACACCGAGGGACGTTTCCCTCGCCAACGCCGCCGCCGTCAAACAGGCGAGGCGGGTCGATAGAGAGAGAGAGAGAGAATAAAGGCGGGAAACCAACAGATGGAGGTAAACAGGAGCTCAGGCGCGACAGTGACAGACAGGAAGGGAAAGGTTTCGGACGCCGGCGGGACACATCCTCCCCGAGAGACGGCGGCGGCGGCGAGGAGGGGGTGGAGTTTTAATTTTAGCAGCGCTCTGATTAACAGCCGCTCCACTCTTTGGCCTTTTTTTACACCTCGCAGTCTCGTCTCAGTGACAGGCCAGATGAGGTGAGACAGGCCGGGGGGCGCGGCGAGGGGAAGTGCCAATCACGCCGTCACGGCGGGTTAAAAAGAAGCAGGCGGAGGCTGAAGAAAGGAAGGGACGGTTCCTCCTGCTGAGAGCGGCGTGATGCTGCATGCTGATACGGCGTCTTTTTACACTGATTTAATATTTATTTAAGGATTCATACATGATTAATAAGCGGGAAATCAATATTTATGAGACGACTAATGAACACGCGCAGACATGATCAGCATTTAAACGCTTCAGCGAGGCGGCGCCATCGTTGGCGGCGCCCGCAGACCTGAAGGAAGGTTTCCGCTCAGAGAGTCCAGGTACAGAGCAAAGCAGCCTGGTTGGGTTTGTGCTGCAGGAGCCGCGGCGCTCTCATGAACACGTAAAGCTCTTAATCCCTGTGGTTTGTTGGAGGCCTTCCCTGGGGGGCCGCTCTCTGCTGGAGACGCTTCGAAATCCTTTAAACTGAAGCATCCACGAGGCGTTCAGGCACCTCAACACGCTTTTTCCAGCAGAGACACACAAACCTGCAACAGGCCTGGAGATGTTTGGGCTTTTGTCCAAATGTAAAAAAAAACAAAACACTTTTATTCTTCTTTCTTCTTCCTCGTCTCTCTCAGCCTGAGCCGATAATATCAGGTTTGACTCATCAGCAACAATTTAAAGAGAAATTCATCTTTAATCCACAATTATCTTTATAAAAAACACTAATGAGGCTGTGAATGAGCAACAGGGAGTTTTAAAAACAAACTACAAAGACAAGGCTCAGTCCTTCACAAGCAAAGATGGAGCCAGGTTCACCACTTTGTCAACAACTGCGTGAGCAAATAGTCCAACAGTTTAAGAACAATGTTTCTCAACTTTGTCCAACTGCAGGAATTGATGGATTTCATCATCTACAGACCATAATATCATCAAAAGATTCAGAGAATCTGGAGAAATCTCTGCACGTAAGCAGCAAGGCCCAAAACCAACATTGAATGGCCGTGACCTTTGACCCCTCAGGCGGCGCTGCATTAAAAACCCACATCATTGTGTAAAGGATATTAGCACGTGGGCTCAGGAACACTTCAGAAAACCATTGTCAGTTAACACAGTTCATCACTACATCTACAAGTGACAGTTCAAACTCTACCATGCAAAGACAAAGTCACACATCAACAACACACACAAACGCTGCAGAACTCTTTTTGGAAATCATGGACGTGGTGGAGTAAAGAGGAAAAGGACAATCAGGATTCTGTATCTGTGAAGGCAGCATTAATGCTGAAAGGCACAAACAGGTTTTGGAGCTGTCAGGATCCTGGTTTTGTCTTTGTTTCGATGTTTTGGTTCTGCACGGTGGCGCGGCGGTTCGATTCCCCGTTCGGGCATGGTTGGTCTTTCTGTGTGGAGTTTGCATGTTCCCCCCGTGCATGTGTGGGTTCTCTCCGGGTACTACAGCTTCCTCCCACAGACCAAAAACATGCCCACATGGTCAGGTCAATTGATTATTCTAAATTGCCCGTAGGTGTGAGTGTGTGTGTGAATGGTTGTTTGTCTCTATGTCAGCCCTGAGATTGACTGGTGACCAATCCAGGGTGAACCCGCCTCTCGCCCAATGACAGCTGGGATAGGCTCCAGCCACCCGCGACCCTGATTAGCAGGATACACGGTTAAGAAAATGGATGTTTTGGTTCTTGTTCAGTGTTTTTCCTGAGTTTGATGTTTTGGGGTTTGTTTACTAGTTTGTCTTGTGTTCTTGGTTTTTCTTGTTTCCCTTGTGTTACATGTTGAACTTGTTCCTTGTTTTCCTCTTGGTTGAGTTCTCCTGTTGTTCCTGAGTTTGATTGCCCCTCATGTGTTTCACCTGTGTCTGATTCGTTCTCTGTCTATTCAACCTCTGTCATCGTGGCATCATGGGTAACTGTCCCAGTATCTGTGAAGGCAGCATTAATGCTGAAAGGTACAAACAGGTTTTGGAGCAACATCTGCTGCCATCCAAGACACTTTGTCTTTTTCAGGGACGTCCCTGATTATTTCAGCAAGACAATGAAACCAAGACACATTCTGCTCCTGTTACAACAGCGTGGCTCCGTAGTAGAAGAGTGCAGCTACTAGACTGACCTGCCTGCACCTGTCACAGCGTTTTAGAAACATGTTGCAGTATTGTATTCAAAATGAGCGAATATTTGCGCAAAAACAATCAAGTTTATTAGTTTGAATATTAATATTTTGTCTTTGTGGTGTTTTCAATTGAATATAAGTTGAAGAGGTTTTGCAAATCATTGTTTTCTGTTTTTATTTACATTTCACACAAGGTCCCAACTTCATTGGAATTAGGGTTTGTAATAAGATTCGAGTTTATTTCCATGTGTTACTGACTAACTGACCTGCTCTGATCTTTGTGGCTGTGATTTCTCTGAACTTCAGTTGAACTTTTTATTTCTCTGATCCGTTATCCTGCAGGTGCTTTTCCAAAAAAAAAAAAAAACACAAGGCACTTAAAAAGGAATTATGCAAAAACCCCAAACACAGAATCTTTTCATGACAATCTGCTTAGTTTGAGTCCAAACGCCATCTGAGACAAATAAAAGCAGCTCGGTGAAACATTCAGTCGGCGCTGGCAGTGAAATCATCTGGATCCCTGCAGGAGGAAGAGAAAAGCCTCGGCGCATGAATTCACGGCAGGAGAATGAATCTGTTAGAGAGCAGAGAGATCATTTTACAGCTCATGGAAAAGCATCAAAGCGGCTGAAACGTAAATAATCCAGCGTGCAGAGAGGAAATCTAGTTTTACACTTCACCGCTTTAATGTGAGCGACAACGTTCCTTTAAGTGNTCCTCTCTTCCCGTGTCCTTGGCCAACCTCTCCGTGCTGCAGTGGTGGAAACTTACCAAGAATATTCATCCAGCGAGCGCCGTGCCGGGCTGGGAGTCATTGTTCAGTCTGACACCGCGCTCGTGTTCCTCTGTTGGAGCCGGGCTTTATGTTTCTGTATCCCAGTCAGAGATTAATCCGTGCAGTAGATCATTCACACAGCAAAAAGAATAATTTCTTATCTCGGGGAGAGAAAAATGCTGAGTTTTTATTTGTCTGAAGTTACTGCAGAATCTCATCCACCTCTGACGACGTTTTCTCTTTCATTTCTCCACCTCTGGCTCAGGAAAATAAGTCATGGTTTATTTTTTATTTTAACACCCTTTCTCCTCAGCTCAGGTTTAGAAGTTGGGAAAGAAAAGGTCGCGTTTGACTTTGTTAGTGTTTCAAAGTGTCCTCTGAACACTTTCACATTCATCGTTCGTTGCATACAGATTCTTTTAAGCAACTTTTTGCCCAGATAAGAATCATGATATTGATAAAATAGCGTCATCAAAATCCATATTACAAAGTGTTTCATTGAAATAAAACACCTACAATGTTGTAGGAGTGAGAGAAGCTGCAGTTCCTCAAGTGTCCACTGGAGGCTGCCTTCAAAAACAACAGAATCCTCATTAACTCTCATGTTAGAGAGCGTAATTCTGCCTCAGGATAAAATATGTTTTACATCCTAAATTCCCAAAACTGTCAACACGCATAAAGTCGAGGCAAAACGTGCCACAAAATTTAGTCAGGGCTAAAAATGTATGAACCCTGGGTGAGAAAAGTACAGCCCCTCCAGCTACTTTGTGCCACAGCCTTGACATTTTTTGTGAATAACTATCATGTGTGGACCTAAAAAAAAGTCTCTTATGACCATATTAAATTCAAAACAGGAAGTTCAGAACTGTGCGCACCCCTCATTGGGCCTCATTCACGGATAAATGCGTAGAAATGTTCTTACTCCCTGCACGAAATGAGAAAATACACAAAATCAACCTCAGATTCATGACACGTGCGAACCAGCTGTTTTTGTTCGCTCCAGCGTATATTAGTGAATCTGAATCATTCTAAATCCACAGGCGCGTTCCTGCATCCTGAAATTAACATAAACCACGCCCCAATTCATCCATATAAGGACGTCTGTTCAGAGGTTCAGGAGGAGGAGCAGTCTTCCTTTAGGTCCTCATCATCAGCATCAGCCTCACAGCTCGTTCTCTCGGTGTCTCAGAGACTCGTCTGCAGACGCTCGTCCTGACCGGAGATAAATGATCAGCTGATTCTCCTGGTGCTGTGAGGGAGATCGTACCGTGTATCCGTAACATAAATAACACATTAAAACAGCTGCTGGATGTTTTTACAAACAGGTAAATAAATCTGAGTGAACAGCTGAGCTGTGTGTGCGTCATTTACTCAGAAAATGTTGAAAATCATTAGAAGACGCAAATTATTTACGTCTTCATTCAGTTTGCACAACTTTATGAAACTGTTTGTCAGAGCAGTCGACGATTTAATCAACAAAAAATAATGTGACATTCTGATATGCACATTATTATATTTTAAATATAAACTAAGTATTTTATTCCAGATTCAATATTATAAACATGATGAGGACAAAAATGTATCAGTTTCATGGTTCTTTAGTAAATTTAGCCAATGCACAGTTTTTATTAATGAATTCTATTTCAGGCTTTTTTCTTTTACTGAAAGTAGTTTTAAAATGTTATGTTTTTAGTTAAAAGAGTCTGTGTTTTAAGTTATATAAACAGCTGATCATTCATTATTTGTGCGTACTCATGGTCTGAGGAGGTTCTACATTTGTTCACAAAGTAAGAAGAAATTCAAGGAAGAAAACTTTGATGAATCACAGGTTTGTGCATCAAACGTTCGTACGCATGATTTAGGCACAAATTTGTGCGTACGAACGTTTTGTGAATGAGGCCCAATGACTTCCCTCCTCCCACATTTGCAAATCTTTGAGTTTTCTTGCCTTGGTTTATTAAGTTGCTTATGTGCTGAGGTGTTTTTTTCCCCTCTTCCTCCCTCTTGTTTCTCCTTTTTCTCATCTTATTGAACAAGACGCTGCACACGCTGGCTGTCCTCCCCCTGTTATACGTCACTGCCTTTTTTATGTTTCTTGGATGAAACTGACACATTTCGTTGCTCTGAAACGTGCGATGACAAAGTATTTTCTATAAACCTTCATGAAGCCCGATTATCCTCAGTAATTCTTCTACGTTTCAGATTTAGATTCTGTTCCTCCTGCAGGTTAAAAGCAGCCGTCATCTTCCTTTTGTTTCTTCTCCACGCGTGCGGTTATTAAGGCGAAAACTCTTTGTTGTGGAGGATTTATGAAACAAAGCACACTTCATTTTCAACCCCCCCCCTCCCCTGAGCTCCTTCACAGTCTGAAGCATAAACACAGCTGTTGTGCTGATAATGACGGCTTTGTTCAGGGATCAATCACCGCGCTGAGCTGCAGTTTCACTCCTTTCTCTCTCTGTTTGGATGAAGTCGTATCTGTGCCCATCGTTCACAAACCCACATCAACGTCTGCTCTGGATGAAGTCTTCTTCTCTTTTGTTTCTGTCTCTTCTCTCATGTTCCCTTTTGTCTCCCCTGTCCTCCCCCAGCATCTCTCTCTCTCTCTCTCTCTCTCGGTGGTAGCATCTCTCCATCAGCTCTTCTGTCTCTTTTTATTGTTTCCTGAAGGTCGAGCTCTGACATTGGAGCATCAGCTCTCCACGTAATGAAACCACAGATCTGCTGGACCAGCGTTTTTTTTTTCTTTCTCTCTCTTTCTCTATTCGAGCTCGATTAAGACAGAATTATGTAAGAATTTAATCCCAGAGTTAAATCCATTCATAAAAGTGTCTGAGCTCTTTGCTGCTGTGAAACTCAGAGTGAAGATGCTGCTGATGATAATCCTCTTTAAAGACCACTTACAGTTATTATAGGAACCACAGGCCCAGACATCAGCTTCATCTGCAGCAGTTTCCATGAACGTATATTAATATAAACTACTCACTTCGGACTGAGTTTCAAGTTTGGTAGTTTTCAGGATGTGACTGGATTGCAGGACAGCTGGAGTCATGTGTCTGAGGATGTGGTGACTTTAAAAGTGACTTCTTAATTGCAAAAAAGAAGTCACAAATGGCTCTTTTCCACTCTACATTTCCAGCTCTACTCTACTCGTCTCTACACGGTTTGGTTATCTTTTCCTCTAGCCCGACTACAGACTCACGGTGGGCGTGGATCTTATAACACAGCTGCGCTAAAGTGCTGCGCAGAAGTGCGTGCATGTTCATCTATAACGCCACACAAACATCATTTTGTACTAACATATGTGCCACCGTGGTCTTTAAAGGAAAAA
>RPOG01006450.1:0-23883 GCA_008086565.1 Thalassoma bifasciatum | reverse complement strand
ATAACCCCCGACCCCTGACCCCCCCCACCCTGACCCCCCCCACATACCCACTAACACAGCACACACTTTAGAGCAGGTACAGACCCAGGTAAGACACCCACAGGTCTAACACACTAATAAACACACACACACACACACCCCTCCCTCTGTCTGTCTGTCGCGTTAGCTCGCCACCTCACCCGCTCTCTCACCCTCCGTGTTTGGTTTCGCTTCCCGTCCCCACGTTTTTTGTCCATCGTCCGGTCTGGAGCCTACGGAAGCCCATTTGTGCCAGTTCAAAAAAAAAAAAAAAAAAACATGGCTTTGTTGAGATTTTTTTTTTAGTTTGTATTTCGCCCAAATTAAGTCAGAATTTTGAGATCAAATATTTGGAATTTAAAGATTATGAAGCCCAAATGTTGAGATGAAAGAGTCAAAAATATGGGAAAAAAGTCAAAATTTTGAGATAGAAATATTTGAAAATGAAAAAGTCGAAATTTTCAGACAAAAAAGTCTAAATTGTGTGATGAAAAGTTGAAATTATGGGAAATAAGTCAACATTTTGGGAAAGAAAGAGTTAAAATTTGAGAGGAAAGAAAGAAAATAAGATTTAATAAATGCTAAAAAATTATTTTCAAATTTTGAGAAAAACAGTTATAACTTGGGTCAAAAACTCAAAATTTAAAGAAGATGAATAAATTTGAGATTGATTTAAATATATAATTGAAAAATTAAATTTTGTGATATAAAAAAATCAGAATTTAGAGACAGAAATGTTGAGAATATCAGTTCAAAGTAAAGTCAAAGATATAAGGTTGAACATTTGAGACAGTTGGAAATATGAGATGAAAATTCAAAATTTTGGGACCAAAAAAAGTCTTAATTGTTTGATGAAAAAAAGAAATTATTGGAAAGATTTTGAGTGGGGAATAAAAGAAAATAAGGGGGAAAAAAGTCAAATTTAGGGATAAAATATCAGAATCTAAGAGTGTTTTTAAGATATAATGAATTATCTAAGAAAAAAAAATCAACATTTTGAGATAAATGTAGAAATTTAGAGTTGATAAAGTCAAAAGTATGAGATGAATAATGAAGATATTAGAAACATTGAAATAGTTTTAAGATAAAGTGAAATTTCAAGATAATAAAGTCAAAACTGTGGAAAAGTTCAAATTTATGGACAAAAAACTAAAAATTTGTACAGCAATATGTCAAAGTTTTGAAATATGAAATTTAAATTTTGATATCTCATGTAATAATTTTAGACTTAATAGGGGCAGAAAGAAAATCTTCACAAAGCCAGTTTTATATTTTAAACTGGTGAAATGTGTCTCTGTCGGTGTCGGACGTGTCCAGGTGTTGATGTGTAGATTAGCCTGAGTGTGTACGAGTGTGTGTGTGTGTGTTTGCTGATGATGATGGGGTCCTGTTTTCTTTTCACTCTTCCTCAGTAAAACCCTTTTTCTCTGTCTCTGTCCTGTCTTTTATTCTTCTTTTTTCTGTACCTGTGTGTGTGTTTCAGGAGCAGCAGAGGCAGGTGGAGGATCCGGGCAGAGAAGTGAAGAAGGTCAGTGACGATTAATTCACTCTTCATAAAAAACTTCTTTTTACAGGAAAATTACCGTAATGACTCTAATAAAACAACAACGTAAAGTGGGATCACGTCATAACCATTGACTGTATATAGAATGGACAGCGTGGCTCCGCCTGTCACCGTTCTACGATTTTGAAGCCAAAAAACCCCGTTTCTCTAGCCGCCATTGTGCAGCCAGAGTCTGCGCAGTAGAGAATTTCCGGTGGAGCCAAGTAAAAAAGAGAAATAAAAATATTTATTTCTTCTTCTTCAGAAGGTTTAGTCTCCTTTTGGCTCTTTCCTGAAGTTTCTTATATCCCCGATAAAAACTACTCACGAACGGCAGCTGTCAACTATCGTAAAATGAAACTTATATCGCGGTTTTTAACGTCCAATAACTAATGAGAAAGTAACTTCTCAGAAAAAAAACACCTGAACACCATGCAGCCAGATGACATCATCATTCTACCTTAGAGTAAGGATGAGAGAAACGTTTCTACCAGGTATCGTAATTTTTTAAAGTTTTCCCGGCTCATATCTGGAATACATGGGGAGGCGGGGCTTATGACCTATACTGCAGCCAGACACCAGGGGGCGGGGCATCTGCTGGAGGCTTCAGTTTGAGCCGAACGTCGTTACGTCCACTCATTATACAGTCTATGGCGTCACCCAGGTGACCCCGTCAGGTGCGTCTCCATGGAAACCTCTCCACGTTCCCTCTCTCTGACCCTGCAGGTGCGTAAAGCTCGTAACAGACGTCAGGAGTGGAACGTTCTGGCGTACGACAAAGAGTTCAGACCGGACGCCAGGCTCACGCCATCCCCCTACCACGGCATGTCCTCAGAGGGCTCCCTGTCCCCGGACAGCAGGTAAACACACCTGTGTGTCAGTGTGAGTGACAGTTAGAGGCCTGTCTCTTTAACCCTTTAACTACCCCACCAAGAAAAACAAGATAATTATGATTTCCGAATGTTTACTCTGGATTTTTATCTACTATGAGCTCAGGAATTAATTTTAAAAAGTTGGACATCATGATCCTACAAATCAGCTTTTTATAAGATCACATACATTAACATTTATGGACATTGTATATTTAAAAACATTAGAAATAAGGTTTCAAGTGGTAAATAAAACAATTCCTGTTTCAATTTAAAAAAAAAATCAACAATTTGAGATAAATTTCGAAATTTAGAGTTGATAAAGTCAAAAGTATGAGATGAATAATGAAGATATGAGAAACATTGAAAATTAGATGAAAAACAAAGTTTTAAGATAAAGTGAATTTTCAAGATAATAAAGTTAAAACTATGGAAAAAGTTCAAATTTATGGCAAAAGTCGAAATTATGGACAAAAAAAATAAAAATTTGTACAGCAATATGTCAGAGTTTTGAAATATGAAATTGAAATTTTTTTATACGATCACATACATTAACATTTATGGACAAAAAAAATCAACATTTTGAGATAAATGTAGAAATTTAGAGTTGATAAAGTCAAAAGTATGAGATGAATAATGAAGATATGAGAAACATTGAAATTTAGATTTTAAAAAAATTAGATTATTAAAATGTTTAAGCTAAGGCAGGTGACTTTATAACTTAAGTTTATAAGTTTGTGTGTCAAATTATGGAATGGACTAAACAATGAAATAAAGATAATTCTATGTTAGTTTTTAAGAAGACTTTAAAATCTAAAATTATCAAACGTTACAATGAAATTTGATTGAATTTGATTTTTCAGTTTAAGTCTTCATGTGTTTTGAAATAATGTTCTATGTACTGATGTTTGTTGTGAATTATTTAGTTAATCATATGATGGTAAAATAGGTTAAAATAAGCTTTGGGGCTTCAGATTTTATTATTATTATTATGGCGTTAAATTGGGATTTTCAGTTCTTCAGTAATGTTTTATCTAAAAGTGGGTTAAATTAATTAATTTTATGGCAATAACCAATTTTTATTACATCATCTGGATTTTGCTAAACTCACCATAATGAGACAAATCAACTATTTAATGTTAGAGGCCTGTCTCTTTAACCCTTTAACTGCCCCACCAAGAAAAAAAGACGACGACCAAAAGGATTATTATGATTTACGAATGTTCACTCTGGATTTTTATCTACTATGAACTCAGAAATTGATAAAAAAAAAAAATTTAAAAAAAAAAAAATTTTCATATTGATTTGTCAATTCTTCAGTCATAGCTAATCTAAAAGTGGGTTAAATGGGTTAATTTTATGGCAATAGTCAGTTTTTTTTTTGCATCAACTGAGTTTCGCTTAAGTCACCACAGTGTGACAAATTAACCATTTCATTGGTCATGTTTCTAAGAAGATTATTAAACATTAAATTTAACTTTTTTTCTGCTATTACGAAACATATTTGTGTTCAGCAAGGCCTTAATCACTAATACCATGTTTAAAAGAAAAACTATATCTGCCTCGTTGCCATTAACAGTCACAGCGCCATCTTGTGGATTTCTTCAGCTTTGCAAACTTCTACTAAATGGCAAAGTCGAATAAAATGAGTGTGAGTTGAGTTAGAGATTCCACTTTTTCAAATAAAGTGACTTAAAATGTGTTTAACTATTTTGTTGAGGAGGACGTTGAAGGGTTAAGAGACTGAAAACAGGAAAACACAAAACAGTTTTAATGTAAGGATTAAAGTTTGGATTTTTGTTGCTTCCTACAGCTGAAAAAAAAGAGTAAAAATCACTGAACTGTCTTTAATGTTTAGTCTCCAAACCCAGACACTCTCTTTTTTGTAAAGAGCTCTGCTGCCCTCTAGTGGTCAAACTACTTCACAGCACATTCAAAGGAGAAAACACAGAATAAAACGATGGATGTTATATTATTTAGGACTGATCACCTGCTTGTGTTCAGGTCAATGGCGTCTGATTCCTACCCCGCCAGCCCCAACCACCCCTCCTCCCAGGCCCCGGGCGCCATCCACCCCACCGACCACCACGCCAGGGACCACCTCAGCGCCGCCGCCCAGACTCAGTCCCTGGACCGAGGCCTCAGGCCGGCGAACCAGCCTCCTGGAGCCGGAGGGGCGGCGCCTGGAGGGCGGCACGTGGCGTCTCTGGGCAGGACTCCATCAGGACACGGCGTCCCCGCGGGAGGAGACCAAATGGTCAACGGGCCGAGGCAGCAGTCGGTTAAGGAGTACCGCGCCGGACACGGGTGGGTTTAACCACTAATGTACAGTTATTTATCGTTGAAGGTTTGGAGAATCCACCAGATTTTCTAAAAACGTTAAAGCTGAGACTAAAAGTTTGTCTCTTTTTTATCCTGAGTTACAGAAAGACAAAGTAAAACATGAGGTTGAAACTCTTCCTTTAATTCATTTCTCTCTCTTTTGTCCTTAACGTTCATTTTGGCTCACTGTTTGGAGAACAAAAACTAAAACCAGAAACTTTTGAGTTTTTAATGTTCCAGAGAAGAACCAGAACATCTGTCAGCTACTGTCTCTCCCACTTTAGTTACACCAAAAAATATGAAATACTAACTTTAATTAAATGTATTAGGTTGTTTGAAAGCCATTAGTTCGTTTTACTGGTGAAATGTTTTGAAGACCCTCGTTTTCAGGTCAAAAGTCAGGGAAGATCTCAAAATGTAAATAAGAGGCAGAGGAAATTTCAGTCATAATTTTGAAATAAAAAGGCAGAATTTTTCAGATGAGGTCAGAAATATGGGGAGAAGTAACAATTTTGACATTAATGAAGTTGTAATTTTTAGATAAAGTCAAACTTAGGAGCACAAAAGTCAAAGAATTTCGGGATAAAAAGTCGAATTTCTGACAAAAAGTCCAAGTTTTGAAATAAAGGGAAATTTCTGGATGAAGTGGAAATCATGTGAAAAAGTCAAAATGCTGAGAATTAAGTCAGATCTCTTGGACAATGTGGTTAAAATGTTTAGATAAAAAGGTCGAGAATATTGGCTTAAAGTCACAGTTTCGAGATAAAAAGACCAAACTGTAAAACAATTTAGTCAAAATATTTAGATAAAGGCAAAATTATGGGGAGAGAAAAAGTCATAATTTTGAGTCAAGGAAGCTTAAATTTAGGAAAATAAAGTCAAAAGTCTGACGTAAAAAGATAAAAAATTTTAGATTTTGAAAAAAAATCTGAATTATTGGCAGAAAGAGTCAAAATTTTCATGTAATTGAAATAAAGTTGGAATTTGAGAATGTTTTAAAAGGTGTTTAACTTTACAGATCTGCATCTGCTGGGGGCTTTTATTTTGAAAATAAAGCAGAAGAACGCTGGTTTCTTTTTGAGGTTTGTGCAACTGAAGTGAAGCAGAGTGAAACTGAAACTCTGCGGTAACAGATGAACTGACACGTAACGATGGTTTTAATTTGCATGGTTCCTGATCGGACTGTAAACAACGTAACGTGAAGGAAAGGATGATTTTATTACTAAAACATTATTCTGAAAATCCACTGTCACTTCCTAAATGATGACGTTTCCCCTGTTTTTCCTTATGGAGGAAATTAAACCCAAACTTGTTGTTGAAACGTGACTTTTCTGAACAGGAAGTTGGTTTTCAAGTGAAAGTTTTGAGACTCTTAAAGTCGTTAAAGCTGGTTATTAATGATTTTTCTCTTTTCTCTGTTTTGTCGTTTGCAGCCAACCCTCCACCATCCCAGAGTACTACATCCCCCCTGCTCCTCCCCCTCCTCCCCCCACCATCCCCTCCGCCCAAACCGCCTTCGACTCCTCCTCGGTCCCTCCCTCCGCCGCCGCCTCCGCGGTCCCCCCGACCTCCTCCACCCTCTCCCGTCCTTACTCCCCCTCCCCTCCTCCGCCCCCGGCCAACTACGTGCCCTCCCCGGCTCACCCACCCTCCGGCGCCCCGCCCGCCGCTCCTCCGCCTCCTCCTCCTGGAGCGCCCAGCGGACTCCAGGCTCACCCGTCACCTCCTCACGCCGCCGTGGGCCAGGCGGTGGACGGAGCCCCCTCCACGAGGAAGTCCACGATGCTGGGGATGATCCCCATGAGCGACGCGCGCTCCGACCTGCTGGCCGCCATTCGTAGAGGTGAGTGTGGTTTTCACGCACAAACCTAAACTCGTATGAATCCAAACACTTCAGAGATTTCAGTTTCAGCAGTGATGACGCTTAAAACCGATATCAGGTCACGACATCACTCAGAGTCAATCAGAGTTTATGAAACACAGTCTGAAAGAAAAAGAGTCTCAACAAGAACGAACACCAGAAACTTTTCCCATTTTGCTGAGAACGAAACAGAAATCAGAAACTTTTGGATTAGAAAGTGTTAATGTTTAAGTTTCAGTCCTGTGGCTGAAGCTTTTCTTTGGAAGGTCTAGTGTGTTTTTTAAAGACGCCTTTTTCTGTCACTTAAGAAAAACAAAAAAGAAAGAAAAACTTGCTTTGCTGAGATTTTTGTTGACAGTTGTTGATAAGGTCCAAATTTTGAGTTAATAAAGTTCGAATTTTGAAGTAAGTAGTCAATGTTTTGTGGTAATAAAGGCAAAATTTTAGGAAAACAAGTCTAGATTTCAGGTTAAAAAAGTTAAAATTTAAGATCAAAAAGTCAAAATTTTGAGTTATAAAGTCAAATTACGAGTTAAGACAGTTAAGATTTTGATAAAAAGTCAAAGTTTCAGGTTAAAAAAATCTTAATTTTGAGTTGGGAAGAGCCAAAATTTCGAGTCAATGAGTCTCAATTTTGAGTTGAAAAAATCAAAAATTAGAGATAAAAAGTCAGTTTCAAGTAAAAGTCTTTATTTTGGGTTAAAAAAAAAGTCAAAATCGTGGGTCAAAAAAGTCAAAATTTAGAGATAAATAGTCAAATTACGAGTTAAGACAGTTAAGATTTTGAGATAAGATTAAGATCAAAAAGTCAAAATTTTGAGTATCCAAGTCTAAATTTTGTGTCGGAATAATCAAGTATTAGAGATAAAAAGCCAGTTTCAAGTTAAAATCTTGATTTTGGGTAAAGAAAAGTCAAAATTTAGAGGTAAGTCAAAATCATGGGTCAAAAAAGTCAAAATCTTGATGTAGAAAAAGTCAAAATTTAGAGATAAAAGTCGAAATCGTGAGTCAAAAAAAGTCAAAATCTTGATTTACAAAAAGTCATAATTTAGAGACAAAAAGTCACAAATTTTAGTTAAACAAAAGTCAAAATTCCAAGTTAGAGATTCAAATTTATGAGTTATATGATAAAAAAGTCAACATATAGAGTTCAAGAGTAGAAATTTGGAGTTAAAAAGTCTTAATTTCAAGAGAGTTAGTCAAAATTTTAACTAAAGTTGACTTTTTATTCCAAAATTTTGACTTGATATTAAAAAAAAATCCCAGCAAAGCAAGATTTTCATTTTTATTCTTTTAAGTGTTGGAAAACAGCTTCCATACACTTGTCTCTCTGTCCTGAAGTTTCTTTTAGCCCCGATATAAACCTCACACAAACAGCAGCTGTCAACAACCATCGTAAAACAAAACTCATAACCCAGTTTAAAGTTTAATAACAACAAAAAAAGACTTGAACACAAAACAGCTGAAAGACATCTTCATGTCACCACAGTGTAAGGCTGTGGGAAAGTTTTACCACCTCTCATCTGGAATGAATGAGGAGATTTTGACCTATACTGCAGCCGGCCACCAGGGGGAGCAGTTTATATGGAGGCTTCAGTTAAAGCAGCAGGTTTTACGCTTCGTGACTCTGTGGTTGTTGGTCTTGAGAATCTTCAGAACTTCTACTCACGCCCCCCTCCACCCCTCCATCCACGCCCCCCTCCATCCATCCCTCCACCCCTCCCTCCGTCCTCAGGTATCCAGCTGAGGAAGGTGCAGGAGCAGCGGGAGCAGGAGGCCAAGCGAGAGCCCGTGGGCAACGACGTGGCCACCATCCTGTCCCGCCGCATCGCCGTGGAGTACAGCGAGTCCGACGACGACTCGGAGCTGGACGAGAACGAGTGGTCCGACTAAAAGAGCGGGAAGAGACGGGGGCTCTGTGGGTGGTGCTGGGAGAAAACCTGCGTCAAAATGAAGGGATTAACGCGTTTAACGTCAGTCATCCAATCATCTTTACATCATTTTACAGCTTTTTAACACTCACACAACAACCAATCGGTGATTTCTGCCCCTGATGACGCTTCTTTTACGAATCAAACCCCAGAGAATAGTGTTTCTAACCACCGCGTGTGTGTGTGTTCGCTGCGTTAAACACACACACACTCACAGCCTCCGCCCCCGCCTGCTCGTCTTTAAGCACTAACACTCAGCTGTGAAAAACAAACACTTCTTCTCCCCCGACACGTTTGAGTGATAATTATTAGCATGATCTCAAAGTGGAGGTGGGCGGACCCCCCGCTGAGTGCGGGGGCTTAATGTGTTTACAAAACACTTGATATAGCACAAGAGAAAATAATTATAGTGCAATCTTAACTTATCTGCCAAATGTGGAGAAAGGATTTATGAAAAATCAGGGACGAGGAACTTCTGGAGGATGAGTCAGACTCAGAGAAACGCTTTAAAGAGCGACGACGACTTTGTGAGAGTTTGGTTTAAAGGACGAGGTTAAAGCTGCAGAACAGTTTCTGTTTTATTAAATATGCAAAGATGAAGCTTGTTAGTGACATCAAATGTTACAGAGCTGGAGTTTAAAGATGAAAACTGCTTAATAAAAACTGAACATACACAAAAAATGTCTCCAGAATTCAGATTTTGGCAAAGAAAGACAGAAAGAATTTAATATAGAATAAGAAATAGAAAAGAAAATCAGTTTAACTGTCATCATGGTTGCATTGGTTTAAAGTCACACCACTTAAATTCAAAAAACATTCAATATCAAATCTTCAATTTCTCATGTTGCTAACTCAATTAGCTGCACGAACTAAAATCTAAATACGTTTTTATGTCTTATTTTTGATTTAAAAAATGTCAAGTCCAGAAAAATGTTTTGTTTTAAAACATTTAAAGACAAATATGACGCCAAATCAAGGTTCTTGAAATGAGAAAAAGAGGAAGTAGATCTAAATATATAGAGATTAAAGGCTTAGAAACACGCTAAAGCCAAAACAGAACACAAAATAAATGCTAAAACACAAGCTAAGGGCTAAACATGAGCAATAGACTAAAACATGGGCAAAAGGCTAAAAAAGTGCTAACACAACCAAAAGCTATAAGTCTAGAAAACAAGCTAAAAGCTAAAACAGAGGTTAAGGCAAAGGCATGAGCTAAAGGCTAAACATGAGCTATGAGCTAAACATGGGCTGGAGGCTAACACATGAGCTAAATGCAAAATTAGCAAAGATAAACAAAGGGCTGAACTGAGCTAAATACTAAAATGTGAGCAATGGGCTAAAACATTAGCGAAAGGATTAAACACAAGCAAAGGCTAAAATTGAGCTAAAGGCTAAAGTCTGGAACATGAGCTAAGGGCCAAATGTGAGCCAAACATTATAGCATAAGCAATATGCTAAAACACGGGCTTAAGGTTAAAATTGAGCTAAAGACTAAAGTCTAAAACATTGCCTTAATGCTTAAACACAAGCTACAGGCTAAACACGAGCTGAGGCTAACAAATGAGCTAAATGCAAAATTCACAAACAAACGAAGGGCTGAACTAAGAGCAATAGGCTAAAACGTTGGCTAAAGGATTAAACACAAGCAAAGGCAAAAATTGAGGCAAAGGCTACATTTTAAAACATTGCCTTAATCCTAAAACACAAGCTACAGGCTAAACACGGGCTGGAGACTAACACATGAGCTAAAGGCTAAAGTCTGGAACATGAGCTAAGGGCCAAATGTGAGCCAAACATTAAAGCATAAGCAATATGCTAAAACATTGGCTAAAGGCTAAAATTGAGCTAAAGGCTAAATTCTAAAACATTGGCTTAAGGCAAAAACACAAGCTAATGGCTTAACAGGAGCTATGGGCTTAAAATTGGCTGGAGGCTAACACATGAGCTAAAGGCTTTAACATAATCTTAACACTAACTGAAGTCTAAAACATGACAATTAGGCTAAAACAAGCTTGAGGTTGAAACATGGAAGAAATACTCAAAAATTGGCTCAAGGCTAAAACATCAACTATAGACTGAGACATAAGCTTAAGGCTAAAACAGGAGCTAAAGGTTCAAATATGACAATCCAACCTCACAGCCCCTTTGGAAAATAGTTTTTTTTTATTTTTTAGGTCATTTTATCGACACTTTATTGCTCCAACTGTTTTCCTCTGCAGAGGTCAGTGTGTAGAAAAAAGCTAAACTCTCATAAAGTCAATGTTGAGTGAGAGCTTGTATCTTAAAGTTGTGACGGACAGAAGTTTCTAGAGTTTAGATGGAGACAGAGACGCCACCCACCAGATCCAGTTTGTGGAAAATCATCATCAGCCTTCAGTGAAACCAGTGAAACCAGTGAAACCAGCTTCAGTTTGTTTTTAATCATCCATCACTCAGAGCCAGTGACTGTGTGCTGTGATATTGGTCTTTTTAGAAAACGCTTCCTCTCTCTTTAAACAAAAACAACCAGAAACCCACTCACATCGCTCGTCATCCAGACCTGGGGTCAAAGGTCACGTCCACTCCGTCGTCATAGCGACCCTGGATCAGCACTCGGCTTTGTGAACGCAGCCCCTGGACTTTAAATATCTACGTGTAAGAGACTTCAGCAGTAATCTACGGTATATTATCTCTCTCTCTCTCTCTTTTCAGTATCGGTTTGAATAATCTCAGTATGAGCTGACTGGACTGTAGTGTTTTTATAACGTGCTTTTTCCTTTGAACATGTGCTGCAGTGAGTTGTTCCATTTGGTTTATTTTGGGGGTTTTTTCTACTCCGAGAGAGGATTGAGCTTCAGGATAAAGAAGTAAAAAACAGCCAGTTCTAGAATTACCCTGATTTATCTGATCTGCAACTAATCAAACTCTAAAAACTGAATCAAAAATACAAGGTGGAGGAAACCGGAACAAGATACAGGAAACGCCGAATGATCAAACCTTTATTTAGACTCCGGAAAAAGTTCAAGAAATTGTGAAAACTAATTAAAAACATTCAGTCAAACAGGTTTACAAAAACACGTTCTCTCAGAAGTTTTAAAGAGGGGGTATTCTGCTTCCCCAGGTTTTCAACATGGATTTAAAGTCACAAATCTGAAACCCCCCCCAAAGACATGGGAGATCTTTGTGAAGTCCTCTCAAGATCTTTAAAGCAAGGTCTTTACCAGATCATTAGGAGATATTTGAGGGTTCTGTACAAGGTCCTTGGAAGATCTTGGCAAGATCTTAGGAGGAACTGTACAAAGTCTTTGGGAGATCTTTATGAAAATCTTGAACAGATCTTGGAGGGATCTGTACAAGGTCCTTGGGAGATCTTGGCAAGATCTTAGGAGGAACTGTACAAAGTCTTTGGGAGATCTTTATGAAAATCTTGAATAGATCTTGGAGGGATCTGTACAAGGTCCTTGTAAGATCTTGGAAATTTCTTTGGAGGATCTGTACAAGGTCTTTGAGAGATCTCTACAAGGTCGTTTGGAGATCTTCTATAGATCTTAGGAAGAACTAGACAAAGTCTTTGTAAGGTCTTCAAAAGACACTTGTGAGTTCTTCTCAAGAGCTTTACCAGATCTTTACAAAATCTTGAAGACATCTTTGAGGGATCTGTACAAGGTCCTTGGAAGATCTTGGCAAGATCTTAGTAGGAACTGTACAAAGTCTTTGGGAGATCTTGTATAGTTCTTTGGAGGATCTGTACAAGGTTTTTGGGTAACCTTTAAAAGATCTAGAGAGGAAAAAGGTCTTTGGGAGATCTTTCAGGGATCTGTACAAGATCTTTGGGAGATCTTGGCAAGATCTTTGAGGGATCTAAACAAGGTCTATGGGGGATCTTTACAACATCATTACCAGATCTTTGAGAGATCTTTATAAAAATCGTGAAGAGATCTTGGAGGGATCTGTACAAGGTCCTTGAGAGATCTTGGCAATATCTTTTGGAGATCTTGAATAGTTCTTTCGAGGATCAGTACAAGGTTTTTGGGGAATCTTTAAAAGATCTTAGGAGGAAAAAGGTCTTTGGGAGATCTTTGAGGGATCTGTACAAGGTCCTTGTAAGATCTTGGAAATTTCTTTGGAGGATCTGTACAAGGTCTTTGTAAGGTCTTCACAAGATATTTGCGAGTTCTTCTCAAGAGCTTTACCAGATCTTTACAAAATCTTGAAGAAATCTTTGATCGATCTGTACAAGGTCCTTGGAAGATCTTGGCAAGATCTTTACCAGGTCTTGACAAGATCTTAGGAGGAACTATCCAAGATCTTTGAAAGATCTTAGGGGGGAAAAGGTCTTTGGGAGATGTTTACAAGATCTTTGAGTAATCTTTTCAAAGTTTTAACAAGAACTGCGTGAGATTTTTGAGAAATCTTTTTGAGATCTTCTCAAGATCCCTGCAAAAGTTTTGTGAGAAATTCACAAGATCTCTAAGAGATCTTGTAGAGATCTTTGAAGATTATCATGCAAAACTTTTGTGAGACCTTCTTAACAAGATCTTTATGAGACTTGTACGAGAGTTTTGGGGGATCTTTGAGGAATCTTAGCAGGATCTTCAGAAATTCTCTGGGAGATCTTTTAGAGAAATTCGCAAGATACTTTTGAGATTTGTTCAAGATCTTTGAAAGATCTTAATGAGATTTTTGAGAAATGTTTTTGAGATCTTCACAAGATCTCTTGGAGATCTTGGAGAAATACTTGAAGATTATCATGAGATCCTTGCAAAACCTTTGCAAGAACTTCATGAGTTCTTTGGTGGATCTTAACAAGATTTTTGGAAGATTTTGGCAAGATCTTTACAAAATCTGTTTTGGAAACCAATGAGATCTTAGTGAGATCTTTGTGAAACTTGCTGAAATGTTGATGTCTTCAACATAGGGATCACTTAATTTGTGACTCCTGACACGTCAGAGGAGCAGGGCCTCAAACACCAAGGATGTTTGGCTGTCCAATCAGAGAGAAGAGGGAGCCTTAAAGAAACAGCAGTGAGGCTGAAATGAGGGTTTTTTAAAACAGTAGCTTCATGTTAAAATACTACGGAGGCTCTGTAGGGACAGATTAAAGACGGTAAAAAGCACAATACCCCCTCTAAAACTCAACAATTCAACATTTTTACGCGATAAATGTGTGAATATATCAAATCGGATCAAGATGTAAGAAGAGAAGCACAATGAGGAACTGAAATTAGACATTATCAAACTCTTCATTTCCTTCCAGCTACAAAAAATGTAAATATGTGGCTGTAAAACTTTCTTCTCTTTGCTTTGAAACGGAAATTTCAAAACCAACCGACACCTTGTGTACAGGTTTCTTCGACGGCTGGCTTGTGAGAAAACTTCATTACGTGTTGAAAATGTGAGACATGAATCATGTTGTATAAACTTTTAGTAAGGAAGCCTGTAAAGTACATTTGGGGGGAATATAACATAGACAATGGAAGAAAATAAAACTGTGTATTGCACACTAAACCAAATGTAAGCAAGTATGCATGTTACTATAGACAATAAACGGTGAACAGAAGTGATTTGTGTCTGTGTGTTTTTCTCTGGTTGTAACATGTTTTATTGCTTTGCTGAATAATAATACGCAGATTTTTCAGAGATGAATATTCACGCAGCAGGGGCGCAGATGGCTTAGTGGATATGGCTGCGCACCATGAGGTTTGCCCTCGAGCAGGTGGCCCGGGTTCGATTCCTGCCTGTGGCCTGTTTCCCGCATGTCATTCCCCACTCTCTCCCCCTTTCCTACTCTATCCACTGTCCTCCTCTATCCAATTAAAGGCAGAAAAGCCCAAAAAATATCTTTAAAAAAAAAATATATATATATATATATTCACGCAGCAGTGTCAGTCATTGTTTTTTCCTGGGTGACGTAAATCTAGCCCCAGTCACTCCACTCTCTCGGCCCACTAGTGTCAACATGTTTCGTTCCAGTACCGTGCTGTTCTGGGGCTCGACGGGGCGGCGGAGGAACCAGCGGGCGCCGTTCGGATCAGATGGCGACACAGCGGAGAGACTGAGGTCAGTGGAAAGTACAGAAAGCACCGATTTATAAACACACACCGCCTTCACATGATTGGGTTTAAAAACGAGGATTTTTCAGGTCAGGGTTTAAAATAGCTTCTTTTTCCTGCTACTGTCTAAATTTAATCTGGATCTAATCTGGGAAACAGAGACTCCCAGATAAACCTTTTAAAACACAAGACGCTCTGGATTTATCTGACACATCTCATGACTCACTGCTATTTAAATCCTTTTCCTGCAGAGAGAGAGAGAAACAAGATACGGATCAGTGACTGAAATTTATTTTTTCGTAATCCGACACAGAGCAAACGCATGAAGCCATTAGCGGCGGCAGTGACGTGAATTTCCTCCCTCTTATCGGACACGTTTGGCGTATTGAATGACAGATTTCAATTACTTCAGGTGTTAAATTGATTCTCTATCTGCTGCAATTAATTACAGACAGCAGCAACGTGGAAATGAAACTGCAGAGATGAAATCTCACAGCGAACATTTGTCATGAACAGGGTACATGCGAGTTAAATTTAAGACTTTTTAATCCCACTTTGGATGAAATATAGTTAATTTTTTGGAAACCCTGCTGCATTACAACAATATCATAGCGCGTGTCACTTATTGAAACTCAATAAAGTTTATTTTTTGACTGTTTATTGAACATAAAGTTGCTCATTGGTTAATATCTGTATGTAAAAACGCAAACAGTGACACATAGTCATAGACAGTTTTCGCTCTAAATCTCCTTCTTGAAAAGTCCCATAAAAACAATACAATTAATAAAACATCAACCAATCCTGCCCTGACAAATTAAAAACCTTTGAGTAGTTTATTTAAGACCAGAATCTAACATTTTAATGACTTAAAGACTTTTTAAGTTTGTGTAGGAACCCTGATGAAACAAAAGACTAATTTAATCAACAAAATCCACTCCCGATTTGTGCAGAAACACCTGATTTGTGCAGACCTTTCTCTAAAACATTTTTAATTTCTTGAGGTCTAATACAGCAAGAAGCCAATTCTGTTACAAAGAATAACTGAGCCAATTAGGTCAAAGCTTGTTTCATGGTCTAAAGACCTTTTTTGGGGGAAGTTTGCAGTTTAAGTAGATCCAACAGGATTTTCAGGAAAGATCCCCAAAAGTTAAGACCTTGATCCAGAGGTGAACTTTCAGAAATGAGGAGAAAGTTCAGATTAAGTCACACAGGTTAACTTATCTTCCATCATGTCAATGTTTTCACACAGTAAAATAATCAAATGTTTTATTTCTAACACACTTTACAGTAGGAACAAACCTCAAATTGCTAGAGATAAAAACATAAAATAAGAATATAGGAGTAAAATCAAGTCAAAAGCAACAAAAGAATTAATAAAATGCACCGAGTATAATAAATGAAGGCATTTTAAAAACCAATCATTGAGCCTTGTGGAACTGGGTTACACTTTGTCCACAGGGGGCGCCAAATTCAACACGAAACAATTTTCCTAGACGTATAAAGAACAGTATCCATTACACAGGTATCAGTTTTAGTTTACAGAGAGAGAGAAGCGTTGTGCACTTATCGCAGATGTTCACCCCAGTTGTTGGGCGTCTAAAAGCATCAGGGAAATTACATAATTACAGCAAATATGGTCGGATAATTTGCTGCAAGTCTGTTGCCAGACAGCCAGAGTCACTTTGAAAGAAGCTTGTTGGCAGAGCATCAAGGCAGCAGGTGGATGTCTGCAGAAAAAAACATCCTTCAGAGGGTTTGTTGTGATGAGAGCGTGGAGCTCGTTTGGCCACACTCTGAATAATTTGCCAGCGTCACATTAACCCATTAGTTCCCACCAAATTATGCCCTATGCACCATGCTACATTTCAGAGCTTACAACTGTAGAACCATAAGGTCAAAATTCATCAGTGACTCCTCATTTGAAAGATTAAAGTCTCTTGTTTCAGAAAATGTCGTTTAGGATGAATGCAGCTGAAACAGTTTTTGTTTTCATCTTCATTTTTTAATAACCAATTTGTGAGCATCATTAACTTCAAGATGCTTCATGTCAGACATAAAACATCCATGACATCACTTCTGCACCTTCTCATCTACATCTGGGTGAAATTTGAGCTCTTTAGGTAAAACTCGGTAGGAGTTAGAGAGTTTTTAGTCTCAGGTTAGCAAATACAGCAGATACGTTCTCAATTACCACAGTCTAGTCTGACGACTTTGCGCAAACAAAACCAGCTGTATCAGCGCTCAGTGTCCTCTTTTCTCAGTCAGCTTTGCTTGCTTCATGGAGAGGTTCAACGAAAATCATGAAAGTGTAGTTCTCAGTCACATATTCTACCTCTTTTGTTGCGCACATGAATGTGAAAGGGGAATAAATTGGTCTCGTCTATTATCTAAATGGCTACAACTGACTTCCCTTTGAAGGGTAGGGTGATTGGTGACTGTACAAGTGAGTGACAGGGCCGTTAGCCAATGAGAAGCCTTCAATAGAGTTATTGCACTATTGGCCAGTCAAGCAGGGAGCACGTTTTGTCTATCACAAGCTCTCCTGGGATGAAAACGCATCAGAAAGTGACGAGGTCACTTTTGATATGTTTGAACTCTGGATTCCTCTGGTGGAAAGGAGAGTGAATATTCAGGGTACGGGCGTCAGGATGTGACGTAATGACCCCAAACAGGTAGGACGTCCACGTTGTTGTGAGTGATTCTTTCATTAATTACGTTTTGTTGATCACGACAACTGTACAGCAAAGTTAGTGACTGAAATGTGAAGAATCTAAGCTTCCTAACATGGTTTATCATTCTGATGTTTGACAAAGGCGTTACTGTTTATACCTTGAACTGCTCGCCAGCGCCAGTGGGAACTAAGAGGTTAAAGTCAGAGAACAATGTGCTAATAATGTCTCCTACATATTCATGCACCCTGGGGTCGATCCCCGGCCTCATGGAGGAAAATTATCCCCCATGTTTGAGTCAAACGCTGATTTAAATCCAGACGGGGGTGAAGCAGAGGTGTGTGCGCACGCTTACTAGTGTGTTTGTGTGAGTCAGACGATGCAGCAGATGCAGGGCTACCACCACCTTCTGTGCTCTTTTTTGGCCGTCAAACACTCGCACGTACAGCATCCTGCAGCAGATGGTGAAGAGAGCTTTCTGAGTCATAGAAAAGGGGGGAGAGAGAGGGGGTGAGAGAGGGTGAGACAGACAGAGAGAGGGAGGGAGGGGGGAGCAGATAGAGACAGTAAGGTTGGCTTTGTGCAGTTTTCACAGTGACGTAAAAGCAGTGAGGTGAGCGTGTGGGTGGATGCTGCGTCTTTTCCCTGCAGTTCCCACGTCTCACCAGAGGGGGGAGCTCTTCACCCTGATTGTAGACACTGCATAGAGGTGAGTCAAGGAGTCCAACACACACACACACACACACACATTAGCAGCAGCAGGAGCCTCATAATTGTATAATTGACACTTTCATTGACGTACACATTTCAGTGAGTAAAGGTTAAACTCTCACCTGCGTCACTGCTTTGATGACTAAAATTTCTCTTTTATGAAGAGGCTTCAGAGATGTTCTGGTACTTGTTTTAACTCACCTGAACTAAAAGGTACCCAGACATAACAAAAACACCTGTGATCCCTTACGAGCCCCCACTTACAGGTCTTTCTGACGCATCCTTCAGATGGTCCCGCTGCGTTTAGGTCCAGTTTATTTCCTCTTTAAATCAGCTCTAAATGATAGATCAAGTAAAACTAGATGTGCACCATGTTCGAGTTTCCATGACGACACAACGCTGGCTGACACAGTTAAGCAATATGAAGAGATCTGAAAATGATTTCTGTGATTTATCTCGAAGAGAAAGTGGAAACAGGGGCTGGACTGTCAAAGGCTAAAACACAAGATAAAGGCACAAAGTTTCAAAAGGCTAAAGGCTAAAACACGAGCTAAAGGCAACAAGGTTTAAAGGCTAAAGGCTAAAACATGAGCTAAAGGCTAAAACATGAGCTAAAGGCACTAAGTTTTAATGGCTAGAGGCTAAAGGCTAAAACATGAGCTAAAGACACCAAGGTTCAAAGGCTAAAGGCTAAAACATGAGCTAAAGGCACTAAGTTTTAATGGCTAGAGGCTAAAGGCTAAAACATGAGCTAAAGACACCAAGGTTCAAAGGCTAAAGGCTAAAACATGAGCTAAAGGCACAAAGTTTCAAAAGGCTAAAGGCAAATACACAAGCTGAAGGCACCAAGGTTTAAAGGCTAAAGGCTAAAACATGAGCTAAAGACACAAAAGTTTAAAGGCTGAAGACTAAAACATGAGCTAAAGACACAAAAGTTTAAAGGCTAAAGGCTAAAACATGAGCTTAAGGCACTAAGTTTTAATGGCTAGAGGCAAAAGGCTAAAACATGAGCTAAAGGCACAAAGTTTCAAAAGGCTAAAGGCAAATACACAAGCTGAAGGCACCAAGGTTTAAAGGCTAAAGGCTAAAACATGAGCTAAAGACACAAAAGTTTAAAGGCTAAAGGCTAAAACATGAGCTCCAGGCACAAAGTTTTAATGGCTAAAGGCTCAAACACGAGCTAAAAGCTAAAACATTGGTTAGAGGTTAACACAAGAGCTAATGGCTAAAACACAAGCTTTAGGCTAAAACACAAGCTACCGGCTTAAACACAAGCTAAAGGCAAAAAGGTTTTAAGGCTAAGACATGAGCTATATGCACAAAGTTTTAAAGGCTAGAAGCTAAAGGCTAAAACATTGGTTAGAGGTTAACACCAGAGCTAATGGCTAAAACACAAGCTAAAGGCTAAAACAGGCTAAGAGCAAAAAGACGAGCTAAAAGTTTGAAAACAAGCTTAAGGCTAAAATTCTGAGATAATTAAGTCAAAATTATGAGATAAAAAAATCTAAATTTTGAGATAAAAGCCAAAATTCTGTGATTGTAAAGTCAAGGTTATGAGAAAAAGGTCAGAATTTTAAAATTAAGTCAAAACTATACAAAAAAAAAGGGCCAAATTTTAAAATTGAGATTAATTCAAAATTTTGAAATAATAAATACAAAAAAGCAAAAATTTTAAGATTAAAAGTTGAAATTCTCTTTTTTACTTAGCAATTTGACTTTTTACCCCAAAGTTTTTCACTTATTATAGACAGAAAGAAGAACATTTTTACATTTCTTTTTAATATTTTTTAAAATTACTGTACTTAGTTTTTTAATTAATTTCACTTTAATCCTGTGTCGTTGCTGGATTTTCCTCTCTCTCCTCTTTTCTCTCTCTCTGTTGCTGCTGTTATGAAAGCAGGGAGTGGTTTAATAATTCATCAGCTTCTGCTTTTCTGCTCAGGCTTTTCCTTTTTACTCCACACTGACCTGCAATAGTGACTCACACACACTCACGATCCCCCTCACACACACACACACACACACACTCACACAGGGGCTCGTAAAAACGCCCACACGCCGACAATGTCACGCACACGTCAGAAAGCAAACACACAAGTTTTTTTGTTGTTCTCAGTTTTATTTGGCAAATTATCCTCCACTTTTTGCAGTCGTTTATTTTTTTTTCTTCATCTTCTTTATTTACAATAATAAAAATAAATCTCTCTTCAAGGTTTTACATTCGACATTTACAAGTGCAATGTGTAACATGTCCATCTTTATAAAGTGCATTTGTACTTTTTATCACGACACAAACTCAAGAGGACACGGATTAAGAAAAGAAAAAGAAAAAAAAAAAAACATCATGACTCAAGGACATCACAGTTTGATTACCCAGAACGCTTTGCTCCTTGTGTGGATTATAAACCAGTGATGCTTCCTCTCACACCAACAACATCGATGCATACACGTTTTTGTTTTTTTTGTTTTTCTCTATGAAGGCCATTCCCGGTCCAGTATAGAAAATTAGCTCTGTAATGGTTTCTTTATTGACAAGAGGAAACGTCAGCTTAGCTTCAGCATCCTGGCTTCACCCTTGAACCCTGCTTTAAAAACGAATGTGCGAATGTTTTGCTGTAAAGAGCGAAAAAATAGACGAAGAGGGCTTTTTTTTTTTTTTCGTCTGCAAAGTGAAGAGTTTCTACGCCTCCTTTTCATTCCTTCCCACACTTTCAGAGAGACTATTTTTGGACGCAGACCGGCCGAGGATGGTGGAACGTCGAGGTGGTAGAAAGAGACGGAGGAAAGGTGATGCAGAAAAGGAGGAGTGCAAACGTGAGGGCGAAAAGAAAAAGAGAGAGAAAGAGGTGGGATAGGATAGGAGTAGGAGGAAGAAACGAGGGGGATGTCTTTGAAACGACCTGCTCTCTTAGACACGACTCAGACTAAAATGACGTCACTGGTAACCCGACTCTGACGTACAACTCTCTCTCCTCCCTCCCACTCTCTGCTCTCGCTCTCTGTTTGTCATGAAGTGGAGAAAAAATGGTTTCACAGAAACACTGATTTCATTAAAGTCTGACCTCACATTCCTCTCTCGCATCCTGTGCTCGAGCTTTTTTTTATTGTTTACAGATTTTGTTTTTACCACGACAACAACTCCTCAGACGAACGTGTATGTACACAAAACTGAAGAATAAGACACTAGAAAGTCAAAAAATATGGCACTTTTTTATCGGGTTAGGCTTCTTAATATTTCCCCCCCAAAGAAACGTCGAACACAGAGGAAGAAGAAACACACACACTCACGCTCACGACATGCTCACAGCTGTGACCATGTGTGTGTAACTCATGCCCTGATGAACATTACAAAAATATACATTTCTGTACAGCGTTGCATAATAATAAAAAGAAGAACAGCCACGCTCACGGGGGGACGGCGTTTTCTCTTTTTGAAGATGGAGTTATAGTCCGGTATAGCGGCTGACCAAACCTTTCCTCTTTGTGTGTTTGTGTTTACAGTGAGAGTTGGTAGTTTATGGTTCATTACAATTGGCTATGATCCCAGGGGATATGTGTGTGTGTGTGTGTTCACACACACACACACACACACACACACAGTGAGTGGTCACTCCACTCCTGCCCCAGGAATGGTTGACTGAGTTGTGGCGTATTCACAGATGAGTGTTATCAGTTCTTCAACAATCGCTGGATGGAAATGCCAGATGGGACTGTGACACAAAACTAACTAGATTTTTCTGTTATTGGAGTCCATATTTCTCCAGACTTGGATTAAATTGATTCATTTCACTTATTTTATTTATTTTATTTTTCTTCCTGCATAAGAAGCTAGCTGTTAGAATAGTAGGGTTGTCATACATCAATACTTCGAAAGTATCGATACTAAAACGCCGTATCCAGATATGATACTAACTTGCCCAGGCCAGAGCTGTGGTAGGAGGGTTTCAATCATAGACTGTATAATGAGTGGACGCAACGACGTTCGGCTCAAACTGAAGCCTCCAGCAGATGCCCCGCCCCCTGGTGTCTGGCTGCAGTATAGGTCATAAGCCCCGCCTCCCCATGTATTCCAGATATGAGCCGGGAAAACTTTAAAAAATTACGATACCTCGTAGAAACGTTTCTCTCATCTTTACACTAAGGTGGTATGATGATGTCATTTGGGACGTACCACAAGTCCACAAAAAAAAAAGACTCTTCAATCAAAGAGTAATCAATAACCTGCAATTTTTGGCGCTATATTCAAAGCAAAATGCTATCAACTGTCGACGGCAAGCACTCATCAAAAATAGCCCCTATATTCTTTGAAGCCCTTTCTCGGTTTTCCTCTGATTTGGAAGACTTCTTCTTCTTTATTTATTTTTTATTTCTCTTTTTTTCTTGGCTCCACTGGAAATTCTCTACTGCGCAGACTCTGGCTGCACAATGGCGGCTAGAGAAACAGGTTTTTTGGCTTCAAAATCATAGAACGGAAACAGGCGGAGCCACGCTGTCCATTCTATATACAGTCAATGGTTTCAATGTTTCGGCAAAGAGGACGAGTCGCTCAACTAATTTGGTAAAACACTGTCACCCTGGCCCTCATGACGAACTCCAACAGGTTAGTAAAGCTCCTGTTCTTTATTTACTTTACTGTTTTAAACTTATGATTGTCTGGACGGTGACCCACATTAATGTTGGTTGTTTTGTTATTATTTTCTGTGGCTACTGTTGTCCGCTTTAGCCGCGTCTAGCTGTTGCTCAATGAATGCAAACTGTTTTGTTTCGTGTTGTTATTAGCCACGAGCCGCGGCTAGCAGCCGTTAGCTCGCTAACGTGACTCAAATGTGTTTTCTTCTATTACAGACTGAAGCAGAGAGGAGTCAACCTGCAACCAAACTTAAGAAATAACAGCCAACTTTACCACTACTGTTTGAAAAATAGTAAAAATATGACCCCAAGTTTCCTGAAGTTTAAAAAAATAAACTGATCAGTGGCAGCGAAGATCTGTGAGGATCAGGTGACGTTCAAAATAACTGGTAGTTGTTTACTTTTATAGTTTAATACCTCAAATTATTTACCTAATTGTTGTTTCTTTTGTGCATTTTTACGTCAGACAACCAAAAATTTTGTAATTGCGGCAATTTTTGTTCTTTGAAGTTTTTTTTAGCTAGTGGTAAATTTAGATTTTTTTTTAATATTTGCAAGTTATAAGAGTAATACCTCAGTCGAACAGTGTGAAATTGTGTTATAAGTTGTTTTTATAAACACTTATTTTGTATGATTGCCTTGTTTTTTAATCTTCTGATTGTTTTAATATTTTATTGATTATTTATTTGAGGCTCTGTTTTCCATATTAATAAAATGTACTTTATCCCTTTTTAATTATTTGTCACTTTTTATTCCCTAGAATCAAAAATGGTATTTGAGTATCGAATATTTTCCTGAGTATCGGTATCAAGTTTGAAATTTTAGTATCATGACAACCCTATTAGCCGTACAGGTTTTCTATGTTGTTGACGCTTTAAAAAGTCCCATCTAGCACCTCCAACCACAGGTGTGACTAACAAGTCCCACACTTCATTGTGCATACAGGATATCTGTGTGCCAACAAGACCTGCACGACACTCCTGCCTCAAACAGATTCGATTAACACTCTGGGATCGATTTGTTTTGCCTTGCTCCCGCTGATGATTCACCCCCCCACCCACCCACCCACAGTGCTGCAGTTCACAAAGTTTGCCAAACCTCCATCAATCCTTTAAATTCGGGGTAATCGAAGGTGTTTGACTGAGGAGTGGATGCAGGTCTTTTAACCGATAGGCAGTTCCATCAATGCAGTGATTGAGCAAAAAGAGAAAGAGAGGGAGAGGTGGTTTTGAAAACACAAACGCGGCTAATTTTAGCGGTTTAGCCCACTTTCATTCCTGACCCAGCCAGCTACGCCA